>JAAEAF010009944.1:0-38875 GCA_011037195.1 Triatoma infestans
TTTATTGATTTGTGCCACCTAGAAACTTAAGATCTCTGCCCGGCCTAAGCTTTTCATCAATTATACCTGAATACTTTTATCAGTCTGCTTGATCTCATTCCAAAGCTCAGTCTTTCAAACAAAATTTCTAATTCATGGGATTTTTTATGTTTTTTTGAGCTCCGAAGTTTACTCGCTCAATTAACCAATCCTATTAATATCATTTTTGGCCTCTGGCAACTCAACATACATTTTTAGAGAAAACTCTATTTCTTGGATTTATATCCTTCTTCTAGAACAGTTTTCTTTTCTGCTATATTTTAAATGATTTAATTCAAAACTCAGATTATTTTCAAGGAATTTTGAGGCCCCGGCTATCAAGAAAGTCATCAAATATCTACTTGTGATTCGTTAGACTTAAATTTTGATGCAATCTGATTCTAGTATACTTTTATAAATTGAACAATATTGGAATATATGTGTTTGGATTAAAGGATTTCATCACCAAAAATAGGAAAATTTGTCCCTCGGGATGAATAAGAGAGACACTGCCGAGTACATAAGCCTATAAAAATATAATTTAATAAGCTCCAAAAATATGGGACCCCTTGAATAATGAAATCTCACAACTGTATACGACTGCTTTGAGCTTCATAATACTCTAAATTGTACTGTAAATTCTGTTTGTTTTCATTACCAGAAGAAAATGTAATTAAAAATCATTTTGAGATCCTCAACAGGATTATTTTAATTACATCACCTTCCCCATAACAGATAATCCGCTCAAATGTAATAATACTTTAGTTCAAAACTAATTTAGTGATTTAAATGCAGTCATTGTAATTGAAGATTTAAACCGTTGTTAATCTATTATAATTTGCTTGTTTTACTGTAATTAAGTGATTAAATCGTTACAATAACCGTTTTAAATTCCCACTTATAGTTAATTACAGCAAATAATATTAATTTGTCTCGTAATTACGAGGCAATAGGTATTAAGAAATCAGTGTGGAGATTTACTATAAATAGAGAAGTAATTAGGAATGTGGTACAGCCGAGAATTACATTGTAAAATCTTAAACTAGGATCAACGGTCCTTACACATAATAAATTATTGTTTGAAATTTTAATTTCAGTTTTCAAAAGTTTGTATCAGTAATCCGTAGTTTTCCTACTGATGATTTCAAAAAACTTAAACAACCGTGGATCTCTAAGCAATATGGTTTTTTTTTTCTCTTTTACTTCCATCGTCAAGAGTTTGGTTCATCACTAAAGCAGGTGATAGAAACTTAACAATAAGTATTCAATGCATGATTATAAACAACTGAAATTTACATCCGAATACTTCGCGGTTTCAACCTATTCTCGTGGATAAAGCTCGCCGACAGCATGAACAATTAACTTTTTTATCACCGGAATAAAAAATAAAATTCGAAAAATTCATTTAATTCAGTTAAAGCAATTATTAATTAAATCTCTTTTCTTATTATATATTGGCATACCTCCTCTCCAGTTAGATTTTCAAAATGTCTAAAAAAAGAAAAGGAACCAAATCAGTTTTAAAAAAAATTTTTATTGTATATAGAAAGGGTTGATAGAGTGTAGTTTCCATTTAAATTTTTTTTTTACATTTAAAATTTGGAAAAATTCTTAGTTAACTTTTTTGGTTATCCTATCACTCACGAATTCTGAATTAATCTAGCAAGTAGATACTAGATCATAGATATACGTGGATCTAGAAGTAGAGATGGAAAACGCTCTATAAACAAACCCCCAACACTGTGTAAACGGTAAAATGGGTATGATTATGATGATGACTTTCCCTTACTACTCTTACGATCGTGTAAAACTTTCAAAATGCAGTTTTCATATTTAATAAGTTTCATTTTTAATAATTAAAAAGAACCACAATGTCCTTTCGATAAAATCATGCATGATGAGCATATAATTTACATTAAAACGAATTCTATTATAGACGTCCAAAAAACATAAAACTAACTTTTAATTGTAGAACAATCAAACAAAGCACGACAAATGTCTGATAAAAACAAACATTTAACGAGATTTCTCTTCCTAGGAATGTCCGGTGATGGACAGTGTTGTCTGTAACGGGAGAACAGAAGGCCGGCAGTGCACTGAGAAGGCTCCGGGCGCAGCAAATGACCACAGATGTTGAGACGCCTTAAATTTAAAAAAAAAAACATTTATCGGGAGTAACCGAGAACACAGCACAACCTGACAAGCCATAAGAGGTTTATAATTTAGATAAAGTAACCACTCCCTCAAATTTTTAAATAACCATCACAATTCATTTAATTTTAGGCCGTAAACATTATTTCTGTACAATGAACACGATGAAATCTCTATGTGAAATAAAAAAAGGTTAAATGTACGTTCCAGAATATCTTTCCGGAATATTGTCTGATGTTTGACAGCAGCATAGTCCGAAAGTCAAGTCCCATTGGATTATACCACCATGCTTTGCGATTGATGAACTCAAGAGCCACAATTTTGGATTATCTATGGGAGGAAAAATTTAACATTTTACCCATATAGATATTTAAGACGAAGCCTTAAGGTATAAAGCCACCAGTAGATCTGCAGATATCTCGAGGTATACCATGTAATTATTGAGTGGCAAAGAACTTTAAAAAAAAAATATCTCTAGACTCTCGTATCTCTTAGCATGGAATAGTTCAGCAGACAGCTTGAAACAATTGAAATTTTGTAGACAGAGTGATCATATCACACCGAGTTCAATTCACACCAAATGGTAATTATATATAAAATGGTTTTTTAAAGAAAACAAAGGTATAATCACAAAACAGAAGTCTGGGACACATTCTCCACTCATGGGCTTACTAAATAAATAAATGATCTTTATAAAATATTATGTTAAAAGTGTAATGAATATTTTCTGATGCAACAAAGTTGTTTCTTTTCTGTTCATAAAAAAAAAAAAAAAAAAAAATCTTTTTTGTCAAGAATACATGCAAGGTGTGTCCTAGACCTTCGAAAATTGGTATATAAGGTTGCAGATATTAGGCATACGGTATCAGTTCTATTGCAACAGATAACACTCAAACAACCATGTTCAAATTCCTTGTAAGTATTCTAATTGTTCATTTATTACTTAGTTAGGATTAATTATTGATTGTTTAAAGTAATTATTTTAGTTATTACTT
Source organism: Triatoma infestans (assembly GCA_011037195.1). Classification (NCBI taxonomy): domain Eukaryota; kingdom Metazoa; phylum Arthropoda; class Insecta; order Hemiptera; family Reduviidae; genus Triatoma; species Triatoma infestans. The sequence goes on from JAAEAF010009944.1 coordinate 3,165, forward strand.
GTTCTTAGTAAACTAATAATTAATAATTTTTGTCTATTTTTTCCAAAAAACAGTTCTTCCTTGCTTTGGCTATCGCCTGTGTAGTAGCTGTAGAAGAGGCAGAAAGAGTTAAGAAACAAGTACTCGTTGGTGGATATGGATTAGGATACACTGGTCTGGGCTACACCGGTCTGGGATACACCGGTCTTGGCTATACCGCTGGAGTCCTGCCATACCATGGAGTTCTTGGAGCACATGTACTTTAAACTGGCATAATTGTAAAAATAATGTAAATCACAAACTTTTCGGCTTCCATTAAAATACAATTTTTCCGTTCTAAACTAAAAAAAAAGCTTTTTTTATTTTACGATAAACTGAAGTTTTCCTAATTTTAATATGTATATTAAAAAAGATTGGAATTGACAGTGTATTCTTGTAGAAATTACTAATTCACTTCGCTGGAATTTTGGATATGTCTGCCACTTATCAGCAGTGGAAAAAAGTTTGAAATCTATGTTTTAACATAATGACTAATTTCTAAAAATCTTATTTTCGGCCTTTTGCAACATCCATTTCCAGAGAAAACTATATTAATGAAAAATAGTTCAAAATTATAAATATTTTCAAAGAGGCATGGCTACAAAGAAATAACCTCATCAAATTATGTCTCCACTTATAATTCTCTTAATTTTTGATGTAAACAGGATCCAAAATTATTTAAAAAATTCTACAAACAGAGAAAATTGTTCCTTAGGACTTAAAAGAGAGAGGATGCTGCTGCATGGTGAAGGGTGGCATGGAGAGATTAAAGTAGTGGAGTATATGTTCTGAGAGTCAAGCTGAATTAAAGGGTTTAAATAAGCTTTGCTGGAGTTCTAAAATGAAGACTTAAAATCCTCGCTCACAGAAGCAGGGTAGGCGGTTCTTCTGGGTACCCTGACATGTGGGTATAGAGGGCAATGAGAGAACAGGTCGAGTTGGCTAAAGTGAGATCCACACTAGCATTAAAGTGGTCCTGAACCAGCATTAGCCGTCACTAAGCAATTTTGTGATAAAGAAATTAAACAGAGGAAGAAAAAGGGAATTGGAGAAGCATTGGAATGACAAGGATGGGGTTCCACCCAAGCTAAAAGATTCATAAAAATATAAGACAGAGAGAGATGTGAAGTATCTTCACTCCCTGAGTAAAATACAATTGAGGGTACTGACTGGACACGACTGAGTAGACAGTATTTACATATAATAGGCATACATTGTGTCAGAATTGTGTCGGCAATGTTGGCGAAACGGTGTATCACTATGTAGGACAATGTCCCCGTTTCGCTAATACTAGGTTTCGCATATTTGTGAGGACAAAACTCTTGAGCATCAGAGACATTTTCGAGTGTGTAAAACTGAATTTGCTCTGTGCAAGTCTGTGTTGTCACACTGTCTAAAAAACGCATCCTGAAGATGGGCGAACGCTCGAAACCGGTCGATGACCATAAAATGGAAGCAGGCCACCACGGAAAATGTCTCTGATGCTTTCCAGCTCTGCGGAACCAACCACCACAACAAAACTCTTGAGGTTATGCTTGGAGAAATTGGAGTTTTCGGATATCTTGAGATATTCTAGTCACACAGCCACAGATTGCTGTGGGAGGCTTCTTAGGAGCGCTTTTTTTTTGTGGGAGGGGATAAGGGCCACATTGGTTTAGATGAATTAATAATAATAATAACGACAATAGAGAAAGGCAGTCGGACATAAGCTTATATAAATATAATATAAATAAATTCAGTTTCTTCTATTAACTGATGATAATTTTTAATTAAAAATCATTTTGAGATCCTTAACAAGGATTATTTTAATTACATCACTTTCTCCTAAAGATAATCCGCTCAAATATAATAATGCTCTTACTTGCGACTAGTTGGTGATTTAAACGCAGTCAATTTAATATTGAACACAACCCACAGTTAATCTAAATAATTTGCTTGTTTTGCTATAATTAAATCATTAAATTATTTTTATTATTAAATAATTCTCACTTGTATTTAATAATATCAATATTATTAATTCACTAACAACTGTGAGGTAATCACACTCGTGTGTATCAGTGTGGAAATTTATTATAAATGGATATGTGTAATCGGCTATGTGATTGATACAACAAAGAATTCCTTGTAAAATCTCAAGGATTACGATTTATTTTACAAAATTTTAGTCAGTTTTCAAAATTTTATTACAGTAACCCAAATTTTAATTTTGATGATTTCCAATACATGAACAAAACTGTTTTTTTTAAGTCTCCAAAATCGTGGACACTCGCGGTTATATGGTATTTTTTTTTTACTTTCTTTCAGTATGATTATGTTCTTCTGAAATTTACACCCGAATGCTTAAGCAATAAGATAAAAATTGTACGAATCATGCGAACTTAGTAAAAAGTCAGCTTTCTTCTAAAAAATTGCCACTTTTAATGCAACATATTTTTTTATTTGCGGTTTATGGTATTGAGATTTATAAACAAATTTTATTAAGATAATAGGTTAACCGATTTTGCGAGTTTGAAGAATAGATTTCTGGTGTATTCGAATTATCTTGATAACGCTGTAAATGATTTTCTTTGAATTTGAAATATTAACCGATATTTATAAATCAATTCACTTAATATTTGTAATATATTACTGGAATAATTTAATTTTTGGGCGGATTCTGGGGATATTGAGATATTAGTTTGATCTCAAAATTGCACTTATTTTTAAGACATGCTGATATCGCTACTGTAATGCTCTAGAAATCTGATATGCTTAAAATCCAGGATGTGTAATATATATTGTTCTCCCACCACCTCTACAATTTGATAAATGAAGGGTAACTAAATGTTTAATAATAATAATAATAATAATAATAATAACACACATAATAATAATAATAATTATAACACACATAATTGAAGTAAAACTGTTGAGGAGAAGTAAAGAAAATATGCTTAGCTTGAGGAAGAAATTACAAGAATATGGAGGGCAGAGAGAGTCGCGGTTGTTCCTCTTGTCATTTCCACGACTGAAATTGTCCACAAATGCTTACATGATGGTATCACGCTTCTCAATATTCCTTCCAAATTAACCACTTATATTCAAAAGGCCGTCATTTTGGAACGGCCGCATTGTACGGCTATTCTTAAATAATCAACGAAAAAGTGCTTGGTACAACCCGGACCTTTCTTAAAAATTAAAAATGACAGCATTAGCTGAGAAAAATATGAATAATAATAATAATAAACTGTTGAGGAGAAGCAAAGAAAGTATGCCGAGCTTGAGGAAGAAATTATGGAGGGCAGAGAGAGTCGCGGTTGTTCCTCTTGTCATTTCCACGACTAGAATTGTCCCCAAATGCCTACATGATGGTATCATGCTTCTCAATATTCCTCCCAAATTAACCACTTATATTCAAAAGGCCGTCATTTTGGAGACGTGCCGCATTGTACGGCTATTCTTAAATAATCAATGAAAGTGTGCTTGGTACAATCCGCACCTTTCTTAAAAATAAAAATGCCAGCATTAGCTGAGAAAAAATGTGAATAATAATAATAATATTGTTTTGTTATAGAATTGATACAGTATCCACAATTAAGTTTCGATAAATATTACAAGACAATGAATGAAAGGACCATGGCCCGTCTGGTGAGTTTATATTATAATATAAACTAAGCGAGATAGTACATCAAAATTATAAATAATCTTTAATTAAAAAATATATAAACAGAAATTAAGGCAAGAGCCAAAAAATTGATAACAACATAAAAATTCATTCAATATTAATTTAAATGAAATTCATTGATTAGATATTTCCTATAAGATAGAGCTGAGGTAGCGAATAGACATAAAAGATTCCAGTTTTCTCCGTTAAGAATAGTCAAACACCTGTCCATAGACAAACGTCTACAATCGAAAAATCGAGGCAGGTAAGAGGGATAAAATAGGACATTCTAATAGAAAATGAACTAAATGTTTAATAATAATATTAAATCGAAGAAAAATTAGTTAATTAGAAGAAAAAAAGTCGGGTGAATGTCTCACATCCAGTGTTTCTTTTTTGAAGGAAAGTTACATCAAAATGAAATTGATTGATTAATATCCGAATATGAATTCATTTTTATATTGTGAATAAATTATGGTGTGAACGAATTTCTGTTACTACTATTTAATACAATTTTTTATATAATACATTTTTTTGTATATCAAAAGTTTGTTAATTTCTTCTAACATTAAATGTAGAAGCAAAGAAGGGAAAAGTACCAACTTAAGAAGGTAGGTATTACATTATAGTCCATTACAGAAGATGGCGCCAAATTTGAACAAATCAAATAAAATTTGTAATTTAACGCTACAAATTTCGCAGAACTAAAATAAATTTGTTCGAAAAAATGTTAGAAATAAAACTAAAATTACACAGATCATTCGCTAAAAACATTTTACCATACTCAGGGGATTTCAAAATATGTATATGTAATAGGATGCGAAAAGAGGGGTCTAAAGCAGGAGAGAGAGAGAGACACACGCACACAAAATTGCGAGTCTCACTCGCTACTTAGGCCAAACTAGAGTGGGAGAATTTCTTAAAATACAGCTGCGCTAGCGCTATGGGGGAACGGTCTTCAGAACAGTTTATACACCAGTTACAACGCGTCAACAACCAATTACTACCCTTCTTTTGACATATTCTAAATCACTCGCTACCATTTTCTATATTCGTGTAAAGTCCTGACAGTTTGTATTACATTCTTATTATACAATGTTCAGAATTATTTCCCGTTTATTTATCTCTCAAACCCAATTCTCTCCTTCTCATATCCATTATATATTATATATTTATATATAACTTATATGAGCGAAAACCACTGAATCAACAATAGATAAGGCCCTGCTAATCAAAGCATCTAATGAAGATATATAATGGACCTACAGCCAGAGGGCGACAGTTCTTCTTCTACAGTGTTTCTAACCAGTTCGTCACTCTGCCGGATAGTTAAGTGATTTAGTGAATATAAATTGCTAACCCGTAATTTGCACTCAGATTTAATTCTAGAGTTTAAGTGATCATTTAATATTATAGAAATTGTTTACTTGCTTATTAATAAGTCCAAAGCGTAATTAGTAATTGTTTGTAATAAATAAAATAAATTGTTTTTAAAAAATAACTAAAAGCAATTAGTTATATAACTTATAAATATATATATATTCGGCCAGATTTCTTTCACTAAGTATGAAGAGACAGTTGGAGTGAACGCAACAAGAAAGTTGAACTGAAAGAGATCTTTAAAGAGGATAATGTGGGTTAATGGGTACTAAGGTTGACTAAGGATGACATTGTTGGTTGCGGGAATCATTGGCTCCTCACTCTGTCTGGGCGAGGAGGAGACCACAGAGATGACTCAGTTTAAGTAGTTTGAGGACAGACTTGTTAAAAAGAATGAGTAAGACGGCAGGAAAAAAAGCTGTGATCAAGAAAACAGTGTATTTTCTTAAGGAAGGTCCATCATGAATCATAGATCATTAATTAAAATTTACATAATTATGTACGTTTATCCTGATTCTGCTGTCTATTGTATATTAATTTGTTTAGGCGCATATTTACGTTTTTTTTTGCATAAATATTCAATACTTTGTTTGTAAAACAAACCAAGCACTCGCCATGTTAAGGATGTTTTTGATAAACAATAGCCTACTGTTTGCAGAAACTATATTAATATGCATGCAGTTGCAGAAAGCAAAAACCAGTTTACACAATGTGTAAAATCTCATATGAATAATGGAAGAACGAGGAAAAATTTTTTAAAAAATACATTACAAAAAAAAATTTTTAGAACGAAAATATAAATTTAATGGAAGCCGTAAATTTTGTGATTTACATTATTTTTACAATGATGACAGTTTAAAGTACATGTGCTCCAAGAACTCCATGGTATGACAGGACTCCAACAGTGGGAGTGTAAGGATAAATTAATAACAAAAGTTTTATAAGGTAACGGAAAATTTTATTTATTTAAATGGAAGCCAAAAGATTTTTTGTTTGTTTGTGAAATTTACATATCATCACAACTTAATGCTAATCTAATAAACCACACCTCCATATAGTCCATGGTATGGAAGGACTCCAGCAGTGTATCCGAGACCGGTGTAACCAAGACCAGTGTATCCTAATCCATATCCACCAACGAGTACTTGTTTCTTAACTCTTTCGGCCTCTTCTACAGCTACTACACAGGCAATAGCCAAAGCAAGGAAGAACTGTTTTTGGAGAGACCAGAATTATTAATTATTAGTTTACTGAGAACAAGTAATAACTAAAATAATTACTTTAAACAATCAATAATTAATCCTAACTAAGTAATTAATGAACAATTAGAATACTTACAAGGAATTTGAACATGGTTGATTGAGTGATATCTGTTGCAATAGAACTGATGCCGTATGCCTAATATCTGCAACCTTATATACCAATTTTTGAAGGTCTTGGTCACTCCTTGTGTGTATACATAGCATAAGACCTTTTTTTAAAAATTATATTTGAGAAATTAAAAAATAAACAACTCTGTTACATAACAAAGTACCCATTGTATATTTGACATTATATTTTCATTCATTCAATACTCAAGTTCAGTGACTCATTTAATGATTGAATTTATTTTTTTTGTTATTATTATTACTTTAAGGGAGGAAAGAACCCTAAATTTTTCAGGCTTAATTCACCAACGATTCACAGAAGTCCGAACTTTAAGATGGTCTTCCACAAATACCCTGGGCCTAGCACCAACTAATCTATCACAATATAGTGGGTGTTTGTTTCTTCCTTTGTCTCACAAACCCAACAAAAACGGGCTGGACATGCATCCCGAGAGATAATATCTTTTTAAACAATAGTAAAGGATCCAACCAGTTGCCTGAAAGAAGTCTGTGGAAGGCACCACAAATATTACGTCTTTAGCTCTGTCCGGACTGCCAATGAGCATTTTTTATTATTATTCTATTTTGTCAATAGTTAGGAAAAAGAAATAAGTATTTGGAACTAAAATTATAAATACAATTTTCAATTTATTGTGGAATTTGTTCTACACTCATCGGCAATAAATTCCGGCCATATAAAAAATTGCATTGAATAAATAATATAATATTGTTCGGTTTACTGTAAAAAACGTTTACTAGTTTGTGTTCAGTTATTATCAATTTGTTTATTTTTATTCAGTTTGATTTGATTTTTATTTAATTTAGCTTGTCCCTTGATTAAGAAAATTAAAAAATGAAAATTCGAATTTTTTCAAAATGCCCCTTAGTGTCGAGGATATGGCACGAGCTGTAACACTTACTGTTGACGGCCTCTCCATCAGATATGCAGCCATTGCTTCTGGTGTTCTCTACCAAACTCTGCGAGATGCAGTGCCGTGTAACACTCAAACAGGCCAGGCTCAGGGCGTCCAAGGGCCACTGAACTAAGGGGACGATCATTTTTTGACACTGACAGTTTTACGAAATCGTGATCTGATAGCTGTTGAAATAGTTCAACGCTTCCAAGAATTCGAGGTGTTCAAATTTCTGAGAGAACAGCTCAAAGGAGATGGAATGAGCAAGGTTTGATGGTTTTTCGCCCCACAAGAGGCCAGAAAAAACCAAGGAGCACCGAATTTGTCCGCTTTGAGTTTTCTCGGCATTACATCGATTGGTCTATCGAGCAATGGGCAAGTGTATTGTTTACTGACGAGTCTCGATTTGCTTTAAGGGCTCACGACGGCCATGAACGAGTGTGGAGGAGAATAGGTGAGAGATTTGCAATTTTGTTTTCACAAAGCCTTACCAAGGAGGCTCTCTGTTGGTTTGGGTAGGATCATGGTGGTCCCTATCATGCCGGAGATAGGTGGGGAGCTTGTGCTAATGCAAGATAATGCTCGTCCACACATAGCCCACATAGTGCAGGCCTTTCTTAATAACCATAATATTGAGTTTCTAAACTGGCTTGCCCGTTTCCCTGACTTAAATCCCTTAGAGCATTTGTGTCATATGCTTCAATGACAGATAAGAGATCGGCGAGTCCTTCCTTGGATTTTTCAGGAGCTAGAATGGGCACTTCAAGACGAATGGGCTCTAATGTCACAAAACGAAATTTCCCCCTTGATTCAGAGCATGCCGAAACGCCTACAAGCTGTGATAAAGGCAAGAGGAGGCACCATCCCATTAAAAAATATTGTGAAATTAAAAAAATAAACATAAATATAATTATTTCCAGATCCTTTTTTAATTAATTATTTTAAATTTCCCATATAATCCTATTAAACGCCATGAACGATAAAAATTAAGAAAAAATTAAAACCTATACCTTGAAATGGTAAATTTTTCAAGCGGCCGAAATTTTTTGACGGTGAGTGTAATACCACTTAAAGTTATTGTAATATTGATGTTACTATGAAATGGTGAAGCTTTGAGAGTTGTTATAAAGTAAAGTACGTGGAGGCAGTTCACTAGGTCACAGTATGTTGAGCTAAGATTACTGTATCATGTATTGATTGACTGACTCACTGTAATTTGATCCTAATCTTTTATTTAAATTATACTGCGATCAAGTATTTATCGTAATATTTAGTTTTCATTGAACATTTCAAGAATGCGTTAGAATAAAAAAAAAAAAAATTAATAATAATAATTAAAATAAAGTATTTAAATTAATATTTAATTTAGGATTTAAATCAAATTAATATGGTAGGAAAGTTTGAAGTTGTTAGTAAGATTTTAATAAACTTGCTGTCATAATTGTTAATTAAAAATGTCAGATATAAAACACAAGTCTTTTTTTTATATACATAACTCAATTTGACAAAATTAATTAAAATTTATAATAATAATCTTATTCCATAACAAAAATTGAAGAAAAAACATAAAAGGTCAGCGCTACAAGTTATTATATTACTCTATTCATCTATTGGGGGCGGGTAAAAAAATAATTACCGCTTTTCTAACTAAAGAAGTTCCACTGACTTCCAAACTTATGCACAAATGTCTGATGTTTACAAACACAATATTATAATAATGTTTAGACTCTGTGATGTGTTTCTATACATAATTATGTCCCCTTCAAATAGTCAGTTCAAGGGTGAACTTTTTTAGAAGGCCATGTCTGGGTTCTTACGAAATATTAGTAATTTTACGTCACTAATGGAAAAAATAGTGTACAGCGCTGAAGTTGCATGTGCTATATGTGAAATCGAATGGGAAATCGTCCCCTTAATCATCGTACTGCCCGGTGTTAGTTTCAAAAATTTAATACTGGTGATACGACCTTAGGAAGAAAGATAGGTTGAGAAAGACCATAATATGACATTAATGAGGCTTTATGGGAAAGTGTCAAGTCAAATCCAATCATAAGGATCGTGCTCTTCCTGCAAAACTGGATAGTTCCATACTAAGGATAGTACAGCATGCACGTCAACTGGACGACAGGAGAATGAATACTTGTCTTAAAAAAAAAACATCTGACAAGCGCTTCTACGAAAGAATTTGATATGTGGCAAGATGAGGATGCTCAGAGACAGAAGTGGGAAATCCTGAGACAGGTGGACAATGGTTGATTTGCGGTCAAACAGCATTGCCGGTTGGTATAAGCGGTCAATTTGAGAAAAAGGTCAATTTTGTGTGTTTTTTGAAATTATGAAGGAAGTAATTTATGACGAATTCATTCCCGATGGACTTTCCATAAAATTCAGATCTTTACTGCCAACAACTAGATAGAATGTACTCACAAAATTGTCCAGTATTATCCAGCTTTAGTCCAAAGCAGACAAGTTTTGTGGCAGCAAGATTCTCGGCCACTCACCTCCAGTCAAGTAAAAATTGAAGAACTTGATGGCATTGAACTTCTTTATAACCCTTCCTATAGTCTGGTCCTAGTCCATTCGACTAGCATTTGTTTCTGTCCCTGGTTTTCATGGCAGTTTCTTTGCGGAAGAAAATTTAATAACTTCATCAAAGTTGAAACCGGAGTGCACGAGTTATTTGATTCCAAACCCAAGGACTGGTTATTTTTATTTTATTAATTTTATTTTTTTTATGTATTAATAATAATTTTTTTTTATTGAAAGACGGTATTTTTTTTTATATAGAACCAATTAAATTTACACGACTCGTTAACACGTTCTGTTCAAATGTAATTTGAATTTTAAAATGTTTACAATCGAGCTTTTATAAATATTTCAAAGTTTGCAGAATTAAAACTTTTATTTACATTATCTATCCTGAAATCAGGACACAAAGATTTTGGGCAGAATTCATTAATTGAATAATGCGACTTTACTGTATGCTTTTTTTTTCTCTCAATTGTTCGTAATTTTCTCAAAAACGAATCCATGGATTTTCTTTGAACATTGTATACTGACTACACACATCAGTACATATTACTTTTATTTGCAAAATTTTTCCTGGGAAAAAATTGATTTTTTGGGGGGTTATGGGGGGGAACAGTAGCGTTATACCTTCCTCTAAACTACCACTTCAGTATATTATACGGTTTTACACCTACATAATATTAATACACATTGATAGAATTCCAAATTTGAAGAAAATTGGTGAACCGGAAGTGGCGACTTTATTGATTAGGTTTTTGAGTTTTTTGAAATTTTCACAAAAACAACTTTAACGATTTTCTTTAAACTTGATATACTAACTTCACAAATAAAAACTCATTACTTTTATTTGAAACGTTATTAAAAAAAAAAAAAAAAATATTTTGGATAGTTCTATGGCATTAATTGAGGCATTAATTTTGAATTGTCAATGTTTTATATGTGTAGGTGTTTTATTTATTACTTTCTCTTACTCCTAGTAAGAGGAAATATTGTAATCGTGCCAAACTTTCGTTATCGAGTTTTCACCGGAAATATCCGTTTTGAGGTCCCTTGAGTACAAAGAAGTGAGTTTTAGCAAATGGTTTGTGTGTGTGTGTGTGTCTGTGGTGTGTGTGTGTGTGTGTGTGTGTGTGTGTGTGTGTTTATGTATGTGAACAGCATAGCTCAAAAAGAAAAACCGTAGAAAGTTGAAACTTGATATTCCTTTTTGGTATCACTATGGGATCCTACAGTATGCCAGCGATCGAAATTCCTCGACCGGAAGTACCACTTTCACTTTTTGTTTTTTTTACAGTTTTCTCAAAAATGGCTCCAGCGATTTTCTTTAAACTTTATATTTCAACTAAACTTACAAAGATCTACAATTTTTATTTGAAACATTTCTCCGGTAAAATGCATTCAAGGGCACTTTTAGGGGTGGGGGTGGGTGGGTTGTCCTCTAAAGTCCTATTTCAGTTTACTATACAATTCTATCATCTAAACAATATTAATTAGAATTAAATGTGTTGGTGAAATTTCGAGTTTGAAAAAAAATCGGATGACCGGAAGTGCGATTTTTACTAAAATGTATTTTTCAGTTTTCTGGTATTGTTTTTTTACTTTCTTGTAATTTTCTCAAAAATGGCTCGGACGATTTTCTTTAAACATTGAATATCAACTACACATGCAAAGATCTACAACTTTTATTTAAAACATTTCTCCGGGAAAAATTCATTTAACGGCCCTTTTCGAGGAGGGGTGGAGTTAGGTTTCCTCTAAAGTGCTATCATAGTTGATTATACAATCCTACCATCCAAACAAAATTAATTATAAATAAATAGATGTCCAAAATTCCCTTGTTTCAAGAAAATAAGTAAACCGGAAGTGCGCTTTTACTGAACTATTTTTTTTCAGTTTTCGACGAACTCCAACGAATTTCATTAAATTTGGTACAATAACTATAAAATTTGTCAATTATAATTCTGAAAATTGGAGTAAGAGAAAGTTGTGTGAGTGTTTCACACCAGATTTTATTTTATACAGGTTCAGTGTTTTTAGAGCGCTCTAGTGGGCCATAATATAATCATCACTTCTTTACCTGCCAAGATTAGTAACGCTGGTACTTATCCCCCACTATTTCTATATTTATGTTCGAAGAAATGAATAAAATTTGAAGTGTAAAGCAAAGTGAAGTGTGAAGTGTTTCACACTAGATTTTCTTATTCACGGTTCTTAGGACATGTACGTATTTCCGGTGAAATTATGATTAATTACATAAATAATTAATTATGTAATTAGACATATATTTCCTCGCTCGCATTATATAGTAAGGGAAACAAAAATTCAGGGAGATATAGTTCTTCGTAACAAATTTTTTTTGGCACGAACATTTATTTATGAGATAATACACAACTAATAACAAGTTCCTTTCAAACTATTTTTTTTGAAGATTATAAAATAATTGTGTTTTAAAGTTCTTGTTGAGGTTAATTTATCTTTAGTGCTTAGATTACGTGACATTGAAAAGATTTTTTCATTGAAGAGAATGATGTCAGGCGGCAATTATTCAGTAGCGAATGAAACAGGAATACAATTGCGCTAAAAATAATTCAAGATGTGACAGAACATAAAAGAAAACAACAGTGATCCAGCCAGGAACTTGGAATAATAAACTTTCGTCTCTGAAGACGAAACTGGATCTGAAAATGAAGATCCTAGCTGGCTAACTTAACTGAAAGCAAGCTAAAGACATATATCCCTAATTACCAGATACTTACATATAAGTGATTAAAATCTAACTGTACTTCAAAGATCAAAATACAAACTAGGTCCATTTATTATGTAAGTTATAATATGTAGGTGAACAATTTCATGCTATGCCACGATTAGGTGTGTCTAAGACCTTCAGAGAATTTGAATATAAACCACGGTTAGAGGGCATTCAGACAACAGTTCTTTTTGCAACAGGAACAAACATCACATAAACAACCATGTTCAAATTCCTTGTAAGTTTTCTAATTGTTCATTAGTTACTTAGTTAAGATTCTTGTTATTAAGTAATTATTTTAGTTTAAACTTGTTCATAATAAACTAAAAATTAATAATTTTTGTCTATTTCTTCCAAAAATACAGTTTTTCCTAGCTTTGGCTATCGCCTGTGTAGTAGCTGTAGAAGAGGCCGAAAGAGTTAAGAAACAAGTATTCGTTGGTGGATATGGATATGGATTAGGATACACTGGTTTGGGTTACACCGGACTTGGCTACACCGCTGGAGTCCTTCCATACCATGGAGTTCTTGGATCATATGTATTTTAAATTAGTTTTAAAAATTTGAGATTAAAAAATTTGTCGGCTGCCTTTTAAATAAAAATTTTCTGTTTTTTTAAAAAAAAGGATGAACTTTCTATTTTAACCTTTTCCCACAATATCTTGAATACAATGGTTTATTAAATATTGCAATTATTAAGGAGAAGTAATGGCGGCCGCTTTTTACTTTCTCTTACCGCTTTAAGAGTATGTATTTGGATATGTCAAATTTTAGAAATTCGTATTTCGCCGTAATTCGTATATTATGAAGTGCCCCGGAGGTTGAAAAAAATTTCTCTAGCAAGGATTTGTGTTTACAAAATACCTATAAAGGAGAAACAAAATGACAGGAAGCTCAAACTGGATATTGACGTTTAGATACAAACCAAAAATCAATTAATTAGGACACTATGACAAATTAGAACACAAAAGTTTCGGTAAAAATCCATCAACCGAATTGTGCAAACTTACTAAATTCTTTTGTCTACAATGTTTCGCGATTTTTTTTCAATAGAGGCTACAACTTTTAAAACTTGATGTGCTTTTTGCTGATATATTAGTTTTAGAAAAAAATCCTTTAGAAAAATTTCAATCAGAATGGTCAGAATTACTGCAGAAAAAAGAGAAAAAACAAGTAGTGCGAGAGTTTCCCGAGTTTGAAAGAGAAGTAGTGCAGGTACAGGTTAGTTATTAGGATACCAGGATGTGTGAGTAGTTTCCTTAGAAGATCTCCATATTTTTTTTTTTTAGAAAACCTGGTGTGAAACTTTCTCTTACTGTAATTTACACAGTTATAAATTCAAACTTCTAATTCTCTTGTCATATGTAATAGGCTCTAAAGAGAGGGATCCATAGCAGAGAGAGGAGACAAAAATGACAGGACTATTCTCTACCTTAGGCCGGACTAGAGTGGGAGAAACTTCTTAAATACAGCGACGGGAGAGTATTAAGGGAGTCTTGTAGCAGAGTTCATACAGCAGTCACAACGCGTCATCAACCTTTCTCTCCTTACCTCTCACTACCATTCTATATATTTAAATGTCAAATCCATGCAGTTAGTGTTGCTTTTATATTATACAGTGTTCAGTTTCACTTCTAGTTAGTTCCGGCATGCACACACATAGTTAACATATACACTCTTCACACAAAAATACCAGACGGCTCCATACTTTTAACACAACATCATAGTCTCCGAACAGGACTTTAGTTGCCACACACACACTGACAAACGTACATAATAATGCTTGTACAATTACACTAATAAACACGACACAACATGAAATCTGCATCACCAGACATTTTCCGATCGTCCACATTCATTACAAGCCGGAGATGTATCTCCGGCTTGTGTACAATTCATCACACAAACACACCAAAAAATTCCATTCAACAACTTTCAAGCAAAGAAAAAACACAATTACACGCTTTTCAACGGAGAAACTGCTTAAATACAGCGACGGGAGAGTATTATTCAGGGAGTCTTATAGCAGAGTTCATACAACAGTCATTACGCATCATCAACCTTTCTCTCTTTACCTCTCACTACCATTCTATATATTTTAGTGTAAAGTCCAGGCAGACAGTGTTCTAGTTTATTCATCTAAACCAAACCATTTCCTCTCCTTCTCAAACCCATTCTACATATGTTTAGTTCCCTTTAATATTATATTAATGAATGAATTGAAACTTAATAAAACCACTACATTGAGGAAAGCTTAAACTTTCCCCTCACTCAAAACTCTCTAAAATAAATTTCCCGGGAAAAATTGTAAATTAAAGTGATAGCTCTTTGTAATTATAGTTAGTATAACAAATTCAATGGAATTCAATGATGTTTTCATTGGGAAGAAACTGTAGAAAACTGAAAGAATCTACTCAATAAATATGCACTTTCGGTCATACGAATTTTTCAAAACGCGCAGAATGTTGGCAACATATTTAATTCAAATAATATTATTTAGAAAAAGTATAATAAATTAATTTAGCAATTTAGAGGAAAACTTAAACCCCCCCAACTCTCCCACAAAAGCCGCCTTTAAATGAACTATTCTAGAATATTACAAATAAAAATTGTAGCTCTTAATATGTGTAATTGTTAAACCAAGTTTAAATTTGTATTCGTCAATTGTTTCAATTCATGTTTCTTCTTTTATTTTCTTGTATTCAGGCTTCAATTATATGTAGTTTTTACAAGATTTTTTTTAGCAAATAGACAATAAATAACCATGATTATTTTAAAAAACTTACTTTACGAAAAAAATTGTCTCAAACAAAGCTCCAAATTTATATTTCGTTGGTATTTATTTAAATACATTTTTTGGGATACAAATTAATTTTCCTTATTCTGTTTTTATTATTGTAATGTTTTTCTTAATATAATGTGTATTTTTCATGTAAACAGATGTAAAAAAAAAAAAAAAAAAAATGAAATCTCTTGAAAATGACGCATAAAGTGTCGAAACGTTGCGAAATATGAAAAATGCTGTAAAATAATAAAAATAAAAAAATTCCAAAAGGCTGAAAAATTGATATAATCATTCAACATACCAAAATTGAATGAAAAAAATAAAACTATAAACTATGTATAAGTGAAGCCTGAATAAAAGAAAATAATATAAGAAATTCTAAAAGATGGTGGAACCAAAATTACCACATGAGGACCTCAACCGTAGACTGAAACAATCGAGGAATACGTATTTCATAAAACAAACAATCTAAGTCCAAAAAATAATAACGAAAATCATTGGAGCAGTCATTTCTCAAGTAAAATCCTCAAATTCTCTTAGAAGCAGTCTTACGAACAAGTAGGTGTGAGTTAACCGGGTATGTCCTATCATAATTCTGGCCAGTACCACATTCTCCCTTCGTAATTTTCTTAATGTCGTGTACCAAGGAATAGATAACGCTTTGCTCTGCTTCAGCTTTTTTGATGAATTTAGTTCTCTCCATTCTCGTATCCATTTCTTTAATGAAATATAGACTTGAGGGTAATATTCAGGTCCATTGCGGGCAATATTCCATACCAAAATGGCCCAAAATTTTTGAGCTTCTTTAGCAGTTTTATTGGCAAGAACATTTTCCTTGATACCAACATGTCCAGGCATCCAAAGCTGCCTTCAATCTCTTATCCCGACCGCAACGGTGAGAGAAAGTACAAAATATACTGAATAGAAAAGTGGAAAAATTTTATGAATAAAGAACTATATTGGAATATGCTGTTTTCTTTCATTGACATACAAGAAAATTTTATCTATAAACTGATTTTGTCTATGAACTATGGCATAATTACTTTAAAACTATATTGTAACTCTAGAGAAAAGCAGGAACCATCTAGAACAGAAAATAAAAGTCAGACTGAGATCTGACCCAGACAAGCCACTTATTTTTGGTTATAACAATAGAAAAGAGAGGCAAGGAAATATATAAAAAAAAAAATAGAAAACAGTTTGAGAAACAATAAACAACAATTAATATCTAACTATTAGACTAAACTGAAGCACAAAAATATCACCATCCTCTCGGGTTCTTTCTATGAATATGTTTCTCTATCCATAGCACTTATCCGGAAGGAGTTACCATAAAACAGTGACATAAGAATAAACAATGATTTTAAACGTTGAGGAAAGCCTATTGAAAGTATTGAGACGGAAGGAACAACAACACAATGTCTTGGAAGAGATAAAAATAGAACTGGAATATCCAGCTTGAAAACAACCTTTATTGGAGAAAATTTTTATAACACGCATAAATCGAAATGAAAGGATTGAAAATAAAACACTAGGGCAAAATGGTCTGAACAAAAAATTTACATCTATTTAAAAATGACTTAAGTTTGTGTATATCTCTGTTGGGATGTAATAATAATAATAATAATAAAGTTAAAGATCTGTATCCTGCTGAACCTAAGAAGTGAGAGGGAAATTAGGTGACGTGAACTGTACAGAGGTTGTGGCTGTAGCCACCCCTTTGCTCAGCGTTTCCGCAATGGCGTAATGCCAAAAGATAATAATAATAATAATAATAATATTTGATATTTGATATTTTATTTTATTGCCAGAAAAAAGCTAAATCCTTATTGGCAAGGTCAAGTTACAATATAATTTGAGTTCACATAATTGTCAAGACAAAAATTTAATTTTAAAATATTCATGTATCTCATACAGCGGGTGGGCTTTTTGAGTTTTTTTTAACATTAGTTTTGAAACACTTCAAAGTATTACTTTTTTATATTCTCTAGTAAACAGTTGTAAAAAGAGTTGGATAAACTATGGAAGCAGGTATGAACGTTTGTCAACCTGTTTCTATTCTGGACAAGATTATTGCGTTTCCTGGTGAAATGATCATTAAGTTGCGAGAAACATAGAAATTGGCCTTCATTGCATTTTACGTAGGCGAGGCATTGAAAAATAAATATGGCTAGCAGTGTCATTATGTTCAATTTCTTAAACAAAGAACGACAAGATACTTTCGAGTCTAAACCCAAAGTGACTCTAATTGCCTTCTTTTGTAACCTAAATATTTTTTTACATGTGGCAGCATTACCTCAAATTATAGTACCCACAAATGGCTATGTAGGTATGCAAAATCTGCTAACTTTAAAGCTTTCAAGTCAACCGACTTTCTTAATTTTCCATTAAACATAGATTCAACGAGACACTTTCCCCATGACGTTATTAACTTGATCTGTCCAGTTCAGTTTTGAATCTATGAGAGAGAATGCCTAAGAAATTGATAGCTTTTTCAGTCCCAACATAATTTCCTAATTTAATAGTAATCTCTTTTATTTTGTCCTGGTTTAAACTTAGCTTATTAGCAGCACACCAATCGAATATAGATTTAATGCAGTTATTAACGGATGTGTTATTTGCATTTCTAACTTGTATCACAAGATCATCGGCATATAAATATGGCCTAATTATATCATCGTTATCAAAAATTGCCGGTAGATCGTTAATGTAAACCAAGAATAATAGAACTTGGGGGTCCCATAATAGACACTTGAGGCACACCATACTTGAGCTGCATTAGAGAAGCGTACTTACCGCCTTTATGAACCGCTGCCAATCTAGTGGAGAGATAAGTAGAGATAAATATAATAATAATAATAATAATAATAATAATAATAATCGTAATAATAATAATAATAATAATAGGCAGGGAATGGAATAGCTAAGTGGTTAGCGTACTGGACTCCCACGCGGAGGACCCGGTTCGAGTCCAGCTGAGCTACCCTTAGATTTTTTCTTCCCAGGAGCCTCTACAGCTCACTGTCCGGTGACGAACAGTGTTGTCTGTAACGAGAGAACACTGTCCGGAGGCGGGCAGTACACTGAGAAGTCTCCGGGCGCCAGTGACCTTAGATGTTGACGCTCCTTAAATTTAAAAAATAATAATAATAGGCGCTGATGACCTCAGAAGTTAATGCGCCAAAAAAAAATAAATAAATAATAATTATAATAACACGCTCTATTATGATAGATCGATTATTACAGATAGGTCGATCCCAAACAACAGACCAGATGTAGTGTTGCAGGACAAGTAAATGAAAGTGGCGCATTTTATCGATATTGCTAGCTATTCCCGGTGATCAAAACATTCAGGGTACTCTGAGCGAAAAGTTGCGCAAGTACCAGGGCTTAAAAGAAGAGATTACCAATATATGGAAATTGGAAAAAGTTTATGTTGTTCCTACAGTCCTCTCAGTAACTGAGATAATTCCGCAAGCCCTACTTGATAGTATTAAGACCTTAGGGCCAAGACAAGAGATTTATATCCAGATACAGAAGTCTGTCATTTTAAGCTCTTGCAGGTTGGTGAGAAAGTTTTTAGGTTAAACAGGTGAGAGTGCTTGGTTTGAACCTGTACCTCATCTTAAATAACAGCGGAAACAATAATACAATAATAATAATAATAATAATAATAAAAATCTGATATTAAACACCGATATTATTATACCGTTTATTTATTCTTGCTAAAGAAAAAGGATCAACCCATCAGGCAGCGATTTTACCAACTCCAAACAAAACTTAAAATCTAACACTATCGGCATCCCCACACTCTTCCAGAAATAATTTTTCCAGGGGAAAAAGGCTGCAATGAAAGTGGAAGGTAGGAAGCAATATGTGTGTATACGTAAATAGTAAGTACTAGATGAGGATTAAAGAAAAATTCATTGGAGCTGTTTTGGGAAAAATTGCGAAAAGTAGGACTTAAAAAAAAAACACTTCAGTAAAGTTACGTCACTGTGTGGAAAACTTTGTCAGATCGGATAGTGGCACAGACTGTCCTAGTTGGAGTTGCTTGCAAGTTTTCGTTTTAGAAAGAAATATTTTGTTCATGAAAATCTATAAAAAAACAAAGCTTTTTTTTATTTTAGGAGACCATAGAGGAACATGTAAGAAGTTCTGGGGGAAAATGCATTTTTCGGAAAATTTTAATACGATCTCAATACTTCCTCTTACCAAAATAAGAGGAAAATAATTAATTATACTCGATCCATCTATCAAGAAAGCAAATGCATCCATTTTAGCCCGTATTATTTTCTAATCGGCCAAAATTCAGTCCTATTTACTGATAATGTAAACAGTTATATATATGTCAATGGCCTAACTTATTATGAATTTAATATAAGAGAAATAAATAAATAAATAAACTGTTAACATTTCTTATACAACCAAATATGTAGGTGACTATATATTATAATATTCATATACCTTTGGGGTGTGTCCAAGACCTTCAAAAATTGGTATATAAGGTTGCAGATATTAGGCCTACGATATCAGTTCTATTGCAACAGATAGCACTCAAACAACCATGTTCAAATTCCTTGTAAGTATTCTAATTGTTCATTAATTACTTAGTTAAGATTCTTGTTATTAATTAATTGTTGTAGTTATAACTTGTTCATAGTAAACTAATAATTTTTGTCTATTTTCTCCAAAAAAACAGTTCTTCCTTGCTTTGGCTATCGCCTGTGTAGTAGCTGTAGAAGAGGCTGAAAGAGTTAAGAAACAAGTATTCGTTGGTGGATATGGATTAGGATACACTGGTCTGGGATATGGTCTAGGTTACACTGGTCTTGGCTACACCGCTGGAGTCCTTCCTTACCATGGAGTTCTTGGATCATATGTACTTTAAATTAGTTTTAAAAATGAGATATTCCTATGTAAATTACAAAATTTGTCGGCTGCCTTTTAAATAAAAAAATTTTCCGTTTTCTTAAAAAAAAATGATTTTTTGTAAATTTGATTTCAACCTTTTTCCACAATAATTATTATTAAATAATGCAATAATTTATTAAATATTGTAATTATTAAGGAGAAGTTATGGCTGACGCTTTTCACTTTCTCTTACCGCTGTAAGTGGAGGTACGTGGTGGACAAGTCAAATTTTAGAAACTGGTATTTCGCCGAAAATATACATTGTGAAATACCACGGAGGTTGTAAAAACAAACAAAATTTGTCTAGCAAAGATTTGTGTGAAGAAAATATCTAGAAAGGAGAAACAAAATTACAGGAAGCTCAAACTTGATATTGACGTTTAGTATAAACCAAAACTCACCGGAAGTTTCGGTCAAAATCCATCATCCGATTGTGTTCCCCCAAATAAATTCTTTTTTCTACAGTTTTTCGTAACCTGTTTCTTGAAACAAGCTCCAACTTTTCAAACTTGACATGCTTTTTGCAGATATATAGTCTAGTCCTATCATTTTTATTCGAATGATTTTGATGGAAAAATTGATCCTTTGTGGTAGCGGTTTCCTTCTTAAGTATATATAACCTGATACTGTACTGTTATAAACACCATAAAATGTAGATGATAATTAAATGAGTTTGGAAAATTTGTTAACTAAATCCACTAATAAAAAAAAAATCCACTAACCAAAATTGGTTAAATTCTTCTTTCTTCTTCTTCACTTGGCTCTACAACCCGCTTGCGCGAGTCTTGGCCTCCTCTATGGATGAACGCCAGGTGTCACGGTTCGATGCCGCCACCATCCAGTTGCGGACACCAAGGAAGCTGCTTGCATCTTTTGCCACTGCATCACTCCATCTCAATCTGGGCCTGCCGACTCTGCGTACACCGTGCATGTTTTCTCTCAATAACTTGAGAGGCACTTCCTCGGTATTCATTCTTCCTACATGCCTCGCCCAGCGCAAACGCCCCAGCTTGATGTAGTCCACCACATTGACATCCTTGTACAAATTCCTTAGTTCCTCATTACTTCTCCGTCACCATGTCTCCCCATCTAGGATGGCTCCATAGATCTTGCGAGGAATTTTCCTTTCAAATCTAAGGAGGGCAAGCTCGTCGTTTCTAGTGATGGTCCAGCATTCCGAGGCATATGTTAGAACGGGTCGGATAAGAGTCTTATACATTCTTATTTTTGTGGACCTGGAGAGTAACCGACTTTTTATATAATCCTTTAGACTGAAGTAGGCCCTATTAGCCAGCAATATTCTTCTAGTGATGACATGATGACAGTGATTCACTTGAGTTCCTAGATAAATAAAATTATCCACCCACTCAAAGGTATGATTCCCAAGCTCCACATCAATATCTCGCTGTACTCCAGATGAAACGTACATGCACTTTTTTTTGGCTTGTTCACTTCGAGTCCTATTTCCTTGGCAGCACTCTCCAAGTCCAGATAGGCATGCCAAAATTGGTAAAATTGTTTTGTTTTTTCAGTTTTTTTTTACGATTTTCTGGAAAACATTTCTTTAAAACTGGGATACCACTCAACAATGACAAAAAAATATTGAAATGTGCTGATGTGATGTGTGTTTGTAGTGTGTGTAGCACGAGCGGTGTCTGAAAGGGGCTTGTGTGTGAATATGTTTTAAAGAGACAAGAGTATTATTAAGATATAAGTAAAAAGTCACCACTAGATTAAAATAAATATATTAACTCTAAATAAATTTCGTAACATTACAAATAGTTATTAATAGTGAATATTGAATTAACTTATAAATATATAGAATCAATTAATTAGCTAAATTGATTGAAACTCAAATGTCAAAACTTATAACTGGCACTGATGTTCTGTCTCTATGAATACTGCTTGAATGTCTCAAATAGACTGGGTCGAAGGATGCTTCTTCTTGATAGTTAAAATCCTGGCCTTTATGTATGATTGCTAGAAGGGGTAAAAGAAAAAGACTGGCTAAGTTCTCTGACCTCTCATGTAACGGTTGTCTTGTACCTGGATTTTTACCCGAACAGTTCATTTCATTGCACTAATATACACTATTTTAAGTAAAAATCCATTAAAATATTTTTTCCAAAATGATTTTAATTTTTCCATCTGCTTCTTCCACTACAATATGAAGTTTATTAGAACTGTTTATCCAGAAAAAGTTATTTTTGGATGGTTTAAGAAAGCATAATGCTAAATGATATTTCTATAGAATATACGCTTCAACCAAACTATAGGGAATAGAGGGTATAATAAAGCTATTGTAACTCATTTCTGATATCGATTTACTATTTCATAAATTTTCAATAATAGATTTAGGAGAAATATTTTTACTTTCTCTTACTCCTAGTAAGAAAAAGTATTGTAATCGTGTCAAATTTTCGATATCGAGTTTTCACAGCAAATATCCGTTTTGAGGTCCCCTGAATCCAAAAAGTGATTTTTAGAAAATGGTCTGTGTGTGTATGTGTGGGTGTGTGTGTGTGTATGTATGTATGTGAACAGCATAGCTCAAAAACGAAAAACCGTAGAAAGTTGAAACTTGATATTCCGTTTAGGTATCACCATGGGATCTGACAGTAGGTTATCTGTCATAATTCCTCAACCGGAAGTACCACTTTACAAAATGATATTTTTCACTTTTTTGCAATTTTCTCAAAAATGGTTCCGACCGATTTTCTTCAAGCTACCAACTACACATCCAAAGATCTACAACTTTTATTTACAACATTTCTCTAGAAAAATTCATTTAAGGGCACTTTTTGGTGGTGAGGTGGGGTTAGGTTTCCTCTAAAGTGCTATCATAGTTGATTATACAATTCTATCATCCAAACAAAATTAATCTGAAATAAATAGAGGGCCGAAATTCCAAGTTTTAAGAACATTAGTAAACCGGAAGTGCGCTTTTACTGAACAGTTTTTTCAGTTTTCGACAAATTTCATTGAATTTATAACATTTGTCAATTATAATTTTGAGAACAGGAGTAAGAGAAAGTTGTGTTGGTGTTTCATACGAGATTGTTGAATGATTACTCATTATCTCAGATTTATTCAAGTATCTATATTTATTTTTTCTCACTCGTTGTAAAATATAATTTATTAGGTAGACCCAGCGGCAGTTTACTGTTACTTCTAAATAAAAAAAAATTCAATACCACATTATGACATAAATCCAAACACTGGATTATAGTGAAAATAATCTATAAAAATTTTAACTCTTCTTTTATATTAACGATAGTATACTTTAAACCAGTATTGGATAATGAGATGAGGTGTTGGCTGGTTTCCACAAGGTTGTCAATAATATTAGAAATAAGCATAATAAACTTTTTGCTTTTATCGGAGGCGATTTTTAACGCTCTTGTTTTGTCATTTAACTTTTGTGATGATAGCATACTTTTATATTCCAATTTAGCCTCTTTTAGAGAACTAGATAAAATCTGTAATAAAAGAGGAACAGTACTGCTCAACTCACTGGAGAGTAATTGTTTTCTACTATTGAATGGAAGAACTCCGAGCAACATTGATGGCAATTTTACATGTGTTTCTTCTAACGGCTCTAGTACAATAGATTTGTTTTGGTGCGATATCCTTTATTTAGATTCAATTTATGATTTCTTTGTTGAATTATTACCTCCCTCATCTGATCATTTTCCGGTTAAAGTTTCTTTTACATGTCCATTATATTCTCATGATCTTACTTGTAATAAAGTGTTGAACCTTCAGTCTAATACAAAAGTACTACATCTCTTTAAATGGTCACTAGAGAATGTAGTGTAAGTAGCAAATGAAAAAATTGAACTAATTTTGGAAAAAAAATATAGTGAATTTAACTTCAAATAAGTGTATTTTAGTGCAGTGAAAAGAGTCAGGTATTATCAATTTAAGGTCACTGCTAGTGAAGACTCTGAAATTCGGCATTCAACGAGTAATCATAAGACAGAACATCAGTGCCTGTTATAAGATTTTAACATTTGAGTCTCAATCAATCTAGCTAAAATAATTGATTCTGTAACATTTATAACTTAATTCAAATTAACAAATAATAACTATTTGTAAAGTGTGATGGATGCAAAACATTAAAATATATGAATTTATAAATAAATCAAAATTATTAAAATATGTGGCATACCCTTGCAAAAGGGCCAGCCAGGTAGAAGAAGTCCAGTTACTGACATTGTACTACCCCCTTCTCCTAACAGGGGAGGAACTGAAGAACAAAGAGAAACATTCTTTCCAAGACAGACTTGTGCTAGAAATCAAAGTGAAAGCATCAGAGCTATACGCATCAAGTTATAAGAATTTATTATAAGATTTTATTGTGATTTTCAAAGTACTTAATTTCTCTTAGAGAATATATTTAATTTACTCTACCAGTGTGTTCTTAATTATTCTTAATACTTCTATATCTTAACCGTATATACATACAAGTCCTTTTCGCTAAGACGCTCACGCCACAAGCTACCTATGCCAATGCCCTAAAAGAAGTTCAGGCTTCTGAAACAAACCCCACAGTTTTCGCTGTTACTACGAAAACTTCCAATCCTCGTACACCCCCATCTCCTTGTCGTTTCTGTGGACAAATGTATTTCCACAGAGAATGCCCGCATCGTAATAAAAGTCAAAAGCCACAATTAAAACCAACTAGAGTTTTTAATGTAATAAAGAACAGACCTTGTCGCCATTGTTCCGGTCCACATTTTGACGTGGACTGCACCAACAAATTCAGACCAAAACCTCGTACAAACTTTGGCAAAATGGCTAATAATTTTAATATTCCAAAAAATTTCAATCGCAGGATATATAGTAATAATCGCTATAATAATAATAATAATAATAACAGTCAATATTATACTAACAATAATAATCCTCGAGTTAATTCAAATAATTCACGATTTAACTCTTATTCAGATAGACCCCAGTATAGTCATAATAATAATAATAATAATAATAATGGTAACGAAACTAGCAATCACCTCCAAAATAGGCCCACTTGCCAATTTTGTTCAAAAGTTGGACATACGACTCGAAATTGTTTCCAGATACAGCCCAAAACGAGTTAGCCCACAGTCGCTTTCTCGAAAACCTGATATTATGACCATGGCAATCATACCTATTTATTATAAGATTTTATTGTGATTTTCAAAGTACTTAAATTCTCTTAGAGAATATATTTAATTTACTCTACCAGTGTGTTCTTAATTATTCTTAATACTTCTATCTCTTAACCGTATGTACATACAAGCCCTTTTCGCTAAGACGCTCACGCCACAAGCTACCTATACACACATCACACCATTACATTACAAAAGCTACTAAATTAATTTAGAGTTAATATATTTTATTTTAATCTAGTGGTGACGAGAATTAAAAAATCTAAAAATCTAGAATCTAAAATTTTTTTATTAAGAAGTGATAGTAAACCGGAAAAATGAATGGAGAAGTTGAATGATTACAAAGAGCGAGAAATAGAAAAGGCATTTCAATTTCTGTAAAATGCCTCCCTGATGACAAAATGTGAATGGAAATAGTAGAGTTTAGGGTAGTTGGAACTGTAAACTTTGACAATGTATGCCTGAGATTTGTTTGTAACGATAATTAGGATTAGCCAGATAGGATTGTGACATGGGTGCAAAAGACCCAGATGTCCATTACGATCGTATCAAATTTTAGAAATTGAGTTTTCATCAGAAAAGTTTTTTCACCGGAAATACACGTTTTGAGGACACCGGAGTCCGAAAAAGTGGTTTTTAGAGAATGGTTTCTATGTGTGTAATAATTTTTTTTTTCTGCTGCTAGGCCTAGCCTGGATTCACTGGTGACCAGCACTACTAAGATGGAACTAGACCTCTGTCTTTACCCGTTGGGTACCTCCCTCGATATTACCCCACATGGCAATCGTCCAGTTCCTGCTTCTTCCGCTGAAGGATGTCCCTGGCGTACCTAGCTACAGTCCGCCAGTTGGCCTCACTGGCCAGCATCGCCTCAACTAGAGTATCTGGAGTCTGTCGCCCAATCACCTCCTCGAGATCACCTCTCAGTCGTTCCCACCGACCGCAAGAAAAAAATGTGTGGGAAGCATCGTCTTTACTGCCCTGTATGCTCGTGGGAATCCTCTTTTTTTTCAGTTCCACGATCTCTGTTTTGGACAATGCCAATAACAGTCCGTGCTCCGCCATCCATCTAGTGACGATACGCATCACCCTATTCAATTTTAGTTGGGCTTTCTCGACATCGCGGGCGGCAACGACTGCCACGCCATCTGCGTATCCAACCAAAATTGTCTCTTCTGGCATTTCCTGTCAAGCAGGCTGCCATACGTCACATTCCAGAGGTCCGGGCCTGGGATTGATCCCTGCGCCCCGCCCGCCGTAACTTGATCTTCTCGAGGTCTGGTAAATAACCGTTCGGTTCCGCAGATAACCACTTATTACCCGCAGGAGGTATTTCGGAACCCGAAAAGTTTCCTCCAGCGCTCGCAGCATATCTACCCAACTTACTGAGTTGATGGCGTTCTTTACGTCAAGCGTGACCAAAAGGACCACTCGACGAGAGTGATGATTATGGTCCTCCGCCCTGCGTACTGCCTCAATGACTTAGATCTCCTGCAGCCTGCACCGCCAACACCAGTCTTTCTCTGAGGAGCTTCTCATATAATTTTCCCGCTGTATCTAACATGCATAGAGGCCGGTAGGACGAAGGCAGTTCCATTTCCCCCTTTCCCTCGCTTTAGGACCAGGCGCGCTACCTTCCAACGGGTACTGAAAACCCCAGCTTTCAAGCACCCCCATTATACATCCTCAGTAACAAACCAGGACTCTGAATTGCGACCACCTTATGCACCTCATTATGGATGCCATCAGGGCCGGGCGCTTTCTTACTTTTTAGAGAGCGTACGTCTTTCTCAAGGTCTCTGTTGGAGAAAAGATGGAAATCCCCTACATCACCAAAGTCCCTGTCACTCCGGATTGGGTGACAATCACGATATTTTCCACGTTGGGCACGTCCATGACCATTTAAGTTTTAAATGGTCCGAGTTTTTGGGACACTATCTTATACCCAGCCCCATGGGTCTACATACACATCCTCTTCTAATTTCTCCCAACAGCGCATCTTGCTCCTGTAGATAGCTCGCCTTAGTTCCCTCTTCGCTGTTTTATACTCAACGAGCGAACATTCGCGTCTGGCCGACATCCTGCTGTTGAGCTTCGTAATTTAATGCACTTCTTGCGCAGCTCCGCTATTTGTGGCGTCCACCAGTAAACGGGGCGTTTGTCATGACAGAACTGGCGATTAGATGAGGTTTCTTAGAAGCCATGGCTGCACCATATTATAAGTATATTCCATCCCCAGTGCTGGAGGACAGTAGAAACCGCCTATATTATGACAATCCTTTATATAATTGACAGGAATGTTAATCATAATAGGCAAAGATATCATCCTTGAAGACAAATTAAGGAAGAATGTAAAATTAATAGACATTGCTGTGCCCAACACACATAATTTAAGTAAAACTGTTGAAGAGAAGCAAAAAAAATATGCCGAGCTTGGGGAAGAAATTACAAGAATATGGAGGGCAAAGAGAGTCGCGGTTGTTCCTCTTGTCATTTCCACAACTGGAATTGTCCCCAAATGCCTACATGATGGTATCACGCTTCTCAATATTCATCCCAAATTAACCATTTATATTCAAAAGGCCGCATTGTGCGGCTATTCTTAAATATCAATGAAAGTGTGCTTGGTACAACCCGCACCTTTCTTAAAAATAAAAATGCCAGCATTAGCTGAGAAAAAATATGAAAATAATAATACTAATACTAATACTACTACTAATAATAATAATAGCACTTTATTTTTTCAAATGATATATAATAGTCAGCCAGAGTCTCAGATAAGATTATAAATTTATAAGACATAATAATAATAATTTAATTATAATATATAATAATTTTGATAATAATTTTTTCCTTTATTTAATTATTTATTTCTTTTAAAGAGAAAAAGACAATAAGGAATTTCGTTAAAATACATGTCTTTAAAAAAAAAATAATTTAAATAAAATAAAATAACAATAATAATAAATAAAGATACAAATAATTAATAAATTAACTACAATAAATGTACAAATAAGCGCTTAACTTAAACAAATGAAAGTTTATCTGAAAATTAAATTCTCGAATTAAATCATGACGGTACTTCCAAGCATGTCGAGTATAATGAATGAGAGGCCGACAATCAGTGCCTGCCGTTCAGGAGGGCTACAAGTTCAGACTTAGGTAATCTAGAAACCTCCCTATAAAGATCCCGAAGTTCAGACAAAATAGAACACTCGGCCATAAAATGGAATAAGTCCTCAACTTTTCTAGAGTTACACAGGGGGCAAATCTAAATTTCTCTTTCAAGCCAGGGGGTATGGTTCAGATACAGCAGCTCACCATGTAATTTAAAAAGCCACCGCAGTTCAATTAAGGAGAAGCCAAAAGATTGATCCTTCAACAGGCTACACATACTGAAATCATGACCCAATTCCTTGTATAAGAGAATATGTGTAGAGACTGTAGACCCCAACACACACTCCTCCCGATGAGTTGCTTTTATTCTGTTAACCAAAACAAAAAGCTGGCTTTTCTACTCAGATATAGAATCAATGGAACAATCAAACTGACAAGAATATTTCTGAGCAAGTCTATGTGTGTGTATATATATGAAGAGCGGGAAGTTTAAACTTGATATTCCATTTAGGTATCAAAATTTGTGGAAACTCTATTGTTTAGTTCATCTTACAATAACGACTTGGAAAGCCGGGGGATTGCAAAATTTTATAATAAACTAACAAATTACATTAGATCATTGGGTAGTGTCTATTACGCCCATTTGAAATTTCTCTTTGCATTTGCCTTGCATTAAAATACATTAAAGTACAATCATTATTAAGACATAACCATTTAAAGGAAGCAATATTTCATATTTCAAACTCGAGAAATTAAGAGTTAATTAATTAATAAAAAAAAAAAGAAGTAATAAAGTTGATATAAAAATAACAATTTGTTAATATTACCGTAAATTGCGTGCTGTTAACTAGATAGCTATTTCCTGTCTATAGTGATTATTTATTAATTATTACATATACAATTTCAAGGATTAACTAATCAAACCCAATCACTAAACCACCAGTATATGAAATCACATGTTAGCACAATTTGTTGTGGTAGCAAATGTTGTTTGATAATGGATATTTGATGCTAAGTACCTAGGAAAAAACAAAAAAAGCTGATATTCCCCTTTCACTTTATTACATTGCTCAGCTAATAAATTTTCTTTAAACGGAATCTTTACAATATACTCACTACGGCTTTTATGTTATCTGATGGAAGAGAGTAAAATGAAAAGCTTTAGAGTGACGTTATTACACCTTCCTCAGAACTCATTTCACAAAACTTCGTTTTTTTTTCTTCCGAATATCGTTTCACACAAAAGAAAACTGCATAAACTAAGTAAGTTGCAAATAAACGCTAAAAAAAAATCCCAGAAGAGTGTGCCTAAAGCAGCACCAGAAGAGTGTGCCTTTGTTAAACATATAACTAGTAAATTCCGCAGAACAACAAAAAAATCATTTTTCTTTTTGCGGATAAAAGCGATAATTTTATATCTCTGTAGTGACCTTTCCAAGGTTTAAAAGTAATTCTTCATTATTGTTTTTGAGAAAATTCTAAAAAAAAAAAAAAACACTTGCACTTTCGATAAATCGATTTTCTTCGATATTTGAAATTTTTGCAATGTTTCCAATGCTTATTATAATTAATATAATATAGGTGGCAGAACCAAATATTATACTGCAAATGTAATTTAGAGTGAAAGCTAAATCTTGATTTATTGATTGTCTTGAAAAACAGCGCCAATGATTTTCACTGAATTTGTATACTTAACAAGTATACTTATACTTATTATGTAATTAAGATCTACTAACTTGAAGTCCCAGAAGAGTGCTTATTTATATTTGAAAACTTATGTTTGAACATTTTCCAGACAAACGTCATTTTAGCGGGATCCTAATGTTAAGGTCACTAGGAGAAATCGAAATTAATTGGGCTAGCATAGTAGCACAGTTTTTAAGTGAAGTAAATTTAATGGCTAAATACGAAATGCTTCACAGATATATAATTAGAATTTTGGCATGATGGAAGAAGAAATAGACAGACAGCTAGGCAACATGTTCGACTTGTAGCCAAAGCAACTGTTATTAGAAAACACGAATTGGCGCAGAAATTCGTTATTTGGTTATAAAATTCATATTACGTACGTGCGAGCGCGAAAAAAAATGTTATTGTTTAATTGATTGTCTTGAATAAATAGCACCAATGTATTTGTTGTGGTGGTTGGTTCCGCAGAACTGGAAAGCATCAGAAACATTTTCCGTGATAGCCTGCTTCATTGGTTTCGGTCGATGTACCGGGATCGAAATACCGGGAGTGTATAAACTGAATTGGCTCTGTGTAAGTCTGTGTTATCACACTGTCTGACAAATGCATCCTGAAGATGGGTGAACGCCCGAAACTGGACGATGACCACAAAATGAAGCAGGCTATCACGGGAAATGTCTCTAATACCAATGTATTTCTTTGAATTTTATAAAGTTACTCTATAAATTAAGTTCTATTAACTTATATCTGCAACATTTTCCTGAGAAACATCATTTTAGCGGGGATCCTAATGTTACGATCACTTTCATCTCAGAAGTGCAATTTCAAATTAATCTGCGATTCCATACGGCCTTCATCGTTATTACAAGAATTGATTGAGTTGTAAAAAAAAAAAAAAAAAAATATTGAATAAAATTAAACAATCAGTAATTCGGAAAAGCAATGTCAACCACAAATACTGATTTTTATTGAATTTAGTTTTTTATAGCTCCAAAACAGTGAAATCTGCGCCATTGAGTCAAAAAGAATTCCAAATTGAGTTTGATTAAGTGAAAGAAATATGGAAGTGCATAGAGTAAAAAAAAGGCGATACATGAATCTAATTATAAGTGAAAATCAATAATTGCTCCAACGTCTAATTTGAATATTAATAAAAAGTCAACGTACCAATTAATAAATAAAATAATGCAATACCTTAATATGTAAAATACTAAGTCGTTTATCCCCCACTTCTCAAACAAAACAACACAAAAAAAAATTGTTAATTCTGAAATTTCAAAGTAAGTAAACAAGGTGTGGTGGCCAATATGGGTAGACAAAGTCCTTCAAAATCTTAGTATATAAACCGTGACTGGGAACAATCCAGGCATCAGTTCTTTTCGCAACAGGACAGATATCACTTAAACAACAATGTTCAAATTCCTTGTAAGTATTACAAAATGATAGTCTATTGTTAATATTTTGTTTAATAACTTGGAACTCAATTTTTTATTCTATCCATTATAAACTAAATATTATAATTTTTGTCTATTTTCTTCGAAAAAAGTTCTTCCTTGCTTTGGCTATCGCCTGTGTAGTAGCTGTAGAAGAGGCCGAAAGAGTTAAGAAACAAGTACTCGTTGGTGGATATGGATTAGGATACACTGGTCTGGGCTACACCGGTCTGGGATACACCGGTCTAGGATACACTGGTGGAGTCCTTCCATATCATGGACTATATGGAGGTGTGGTTTATTAGATGAGCATTAAGTTGTGATGATATGTAAATTTCACAAACAATAAAGCAATGTTTCGGCTTCCACTTAAATAAATAAAATTTTCCGTTACCATATAAAACTTTTGTTATTAATTTATCCTTATACTCCCAATGGAAATGTTATTTGTAAGTGTTTTTACAATTGATGGCAGGAGTAATCCCTGTCGAAGTCAAAGTAAGCAGGAATACAATTTAAATATTGGACGAGCACACTAAATTGAATCATCGAGCTCAACCGGATTGAATTTACAGAATTCTTTCTTTTAGAACATCAGCAATCTTCACTTTCTCGCTGATACTTCAAGCACAGTTTCTTAGATTCCCAGAATGGCTTTCGAGAGTAAGACTCCCCCACCCTCAAATGAATCTTGAAAGGAAATGGTTTCTTTTTTTTATAAAAAATGTTTCGAGGAAATGGAGTGAAAGATTCACTCATTTAGAATGTGGTTGAATCTTTGAATCGAATGGAATAAACAATCGTAATCTATGTCTTGACAAAACCGTACGTCAGAGATATTTTCAGGTTCTATCTTGGAACTCTAAGTGAATTTTATAAGAGAATATTTCGCAGCTTTTCCAAAAGAATTTAGCTGATTGGGAGAGGTAGGAGATAATATGTAGATTATGACTCAGATATAATCCCTTAAACTCAAGATTTTTAGTCCAACCATCAAGCCTCGAATTTCAAACATTCGCAATCAGCGAACCAGAGACTTCATTTCACTGAAGTTAATACAATATTAATCGACAATGAGTGCCATTTGTTGGCCAAACAACGTAGGAATTATAAAAAACAAATTTAATAATTAGGCGATAAACATGTAGTTTCAGATAAATTTGAATCGACGAGCCCAAACTTTTAAAAAATACAGAATTCTCTTTTTAGAATATTCGTCAGCGAAGTTCATTTATCATTAATTATGTCAGGAAATCTTCAACTTTCTCGCTGGATACTTCACGGTCAGTTTCTTAAGTTTAAAGAATTGTTTCTGAGTGAGATTTCTGAAAGAAAATGGGTTGTTCTTTTTTTTTTAATTAGGATATACCTTTAGATGTAGGTACTTAATAGATGAAATTATTGTGGTGGTTGGTTCCGCACTAACTAGTTAGTGTGTAAACTAAGTTTGCTCTGTGCAAGTCTGTGTTGTCACACTGTTTGAAAAACGCATCCTGAAGATGGGTGAACGCCCGAAATCGGTCGATGCGGCAAAAATGAAGCAGGCTACCACGGAAAATGTCTCTGATAGATGAAATTATGTTTTTTTTTTTTAATAAGTTTTACTTTCGGTTAGTGTTGTAAGAAATAATTGTATGTTAAATTGTTAATTCTATAGTTTAGGTGGGGACAATTAAATTAAGAGTGCCAACTTATTCAGCATGTTGCCAAAAATAAAATTACAATTAAGTTGGTTACCGATTATTGGGGACTAAAGAAAACCCCTTGAATCCAGACAAATATCTTTCTAAAACTTTTCCGCTAATTTTTAGTGTACAATTAAATCCGGCTCTCATTGGTAATATTAGGTTTGAAAGCCGATTAAGGAATGCCTTGATTTTCAATTTCAAAAAAAAGTTTGTTTTTTTTTTTTGCTTTTACATTGCAATAAAAGGAAGTAATCCGATCAGGGCAAATGTTTGGAAATTCCAGTTTTTAAAATGAAAAATCGCAAAAAGTAAATTACATCAGTAACATTACAAGAAGTAATTAATCAGCATCGCATATGAATCGAATCGTCAACCGGAAGTATGCCATCCTGTTTTTCGTGATTTTCTAAATTGAAGTGATGACCACATATTTTCTTTCAAATTCGAAACTAGCTAACTACCCTCATACATATAGGGCTATCACTTTTATATGAAACATTTTATTTTTTAGAATTTTTGGAAAAGCTGTAAGTTGAGATTTTTAGAAAGCTGAAAGTTAAAATGGCACCAACGATTTTTCTGTGATTTTAGAATGGTAACTGCACACAGTTATAAACCTATCACTTTATCCATCAAAATTTATTTCAGCGGTTTTCTGGGAAATATCTATCTGGGGTTTTTCTTTAGTCCCCAATAATCGATAACCTAACTTAATTAAAAAATCTGGGACCAAGTTAGATTTCAGGTGTTTTGATCAAGTATATATCTATGCGCTTTGTTTTGGTTTGGAATGTATTTGCAAATTCAAGTATTATCTGTCATGGGTTGGGAACCAAACCTGAATATCTCTAGTCATTGAGCAATTAAACATTTAGTGAACATATCAAATTTGAAGAAGTTTGTAAGTGTGGAATATTAATTAAACTGCACTACAATTTACGTCCACCAAACGGCATGTCCATCTGAACGACAAAAATGCCCACAATTAACGACAAAATTATATACTTTGTACGAGAAATCGTGTTTTTAACGACATTTGAGCAGCAAATTAGTTTGCCCGCGCAGGAAAATTAACTTTAATTTAATGTTAACAATGTAATTCTTAGATTAAGCTGCTGCATTTTCTATCAGTTTTTCGGATAATTACACAATAAACAATAATATAGCGATCAGGTGGCCTGCTCTTTTTTGTTTCACTCTCTATTTCGGCGAAAAAAGAAGAATTACTCTAAAAATTTGAGTTTAAAAATAAAGTAAA
The DNA here is from genome assembly GCA_011037195.1 of Triatoma infestans. Classification (NCBI taxonomy): domain Eukaryota; kingdom Metazoa; phylum Arthropoda; class Insecta; order Hemiptera; family Reduviidae; genus Triatoma; species Triatoma infestans. Next base: position 37,799 of record JAAEAF010009944.1, read on the forward strand.
TGATAATTCAATTAATATTAATAAACAATATTAATCGGCAGGATAATAAAAATGTATTAGTCTGTCTTGGTTTTCTAAATAAATTATTAATAATAATTACCCAAATAGGAATTGACCCAATTGGCTTGAATTAAAGAAAAATACAAGTTAATTTTGGCCTATTTATCAAACAGATTCAATATTATACTGAATGATAACAAAAATGCTATAAAAAATACACAAAAATAAAATCAAGTAAAATACTTGTAATCAATACAATATAATGTAACCAAACAAACGGAACATGAAGTTTGCGAATGCACATGCGATCATACATTGGAATTACCTATTTTATCATCAGAGACATTTTCCATGATAGCCTGCTTCTTTTTATGGTCATCGACCGGTTTTGGGCGTTCGCACATCATCAGGATGTTTTTATCAAACAGTGTAATAACATAGACTTGCACAGAGCAAAAACAGTTGATAAAATGGTAATTAAAAACTCATTTTCTCTGTGCAAGTCTGTGCTAATACACTATTTGATAAAAAACATCCTGTTGATGGGCGAACGCCCGAAACCGGTCGATGACCACAAAAAGAAGCAGGCTATCACGGAAAATATCTCCGATGCTTTCCAGCTCTGCGGAACCAACCACAACAAATTTTATCGTTCATTTAAATATTTTATTTTTTATCTGTAACCACAATTTTATCGCCTAATTATTAAATTTGTTTCATGATACCTACTTTGTTTGGCCAACAAATGGCATTCATTGTCGATTAGTAGTGTACTAACTTCGGTAAAATGGAGTCCCTGGTTTACTGTTTGGTAGCTTGAAATTAGTGGCTTAATGGTTGGACTAAAATGTTGAAATTAAGGGATTGTCAAGACATAGATTACGATTGTTTAATCAATTCGATTCAAAGTTCCAACCATATTGAGTGAATCGTTCACTCCATTTCCTGGAAACATTTTCTATAAAAAAAAAGGATCAATTTCCTTTCAAGATTTTTTATTTTCATTGAAAATCTTACTCTCAGAAGCCTTCTGCGAATTTAAGAAACTGTGCTTGAAGTATCAGCGAGAAAGTTGAA
>JAAEAF010009945.1:0-37454 GCA_011037195.1 Triatoma infestans
AAGTAAGTCTCCCTCCAACAACAGAGTTTAAAGATTAGGCCCCCGCGCCACTGTAAGAAAAGAATTTGCCCTTAAACAACCCAAACACATGTTTTCCCACCCATCTGGCCACATCCCTTTACCTAGTTTAAGAGTTTAGTATTTTAAAAATACACCTCAGTTAGTGTGAAACTAAGTCTCTGTACGAGTCTGTGTTGGCACACTGTCTGAAAAACGCATCTGAAGATGGGCGAACGCCCGAAACCGGTCGATGACCACAAAATGAAGCAGGCTACCACGGAAAATGTCTCTGATAAAACATTTATATGAAGTGAATGACTGCAGACGATGAGTGAAGAGTTGCTTACTCCATAGAGGCATGTTGCTATAAAGCCGGTCCCAAATTGATTTAGTTATGCTATTTACATCTTTTTGAAGTTATAATGTATTTTTCAATACTTATTTGTCTCCAGTAATGAAGAATCTAGAAATTAGAGAAATTGTGTCTCTCTACAATGTTAAATTTACATAATTAACTTCTGATACTACTTGATATTATCATCATAGTAAAATATAATATAAACATAGTGAGAACTAAAAAGGGACAGTTTCTGACATCTATGTATTTGGACAGTAGTTAGATGGATCGAATAAAAAAACGATATATATTATTTATCTCGATGTTATGACAGTATAGTGTTAACGGTTTGCGGAGAATTTGTTTGTTGTTTACCGTTTCATTGATTGATTAAATACTTTTCCTGATAAACCATTCGTGTAATAGTCATAGTTACATTTGAACCATAATAATATTATAAAACTTGGTAAATGCAAAAAGATTTCATTTATAATATACTTTCGGAGATAATATTTTTTATTTTCTATTTCCAGAGATAATACAAGTTTAAGATCCACAATTTATTGTTCAGAATAAATAAGTTTATTTTGGAGTTAATAAAATTTGGTGTGAATCATTCATACGGCTTTCTCTTAATACAAAGATCACAATTTTAATTAATTTTTTTTTTTTTTTTCATTAACTTGCAGTCTTTTGATAATTGCATAGTTTTATCCATAACCCTTGATAGTATATGAATGTGTGTCTACTATGGCAGACCGCATGACAGCGCTGCCATCTAGCCCAGAAATACTGGATGTGCAATTTTAAGAATTAGCTCCACCAAGAATCCAATTAAAATCAATTCCCCCAAAAAAAACTTGAATAAAAATTATATGACTATATTTATGCTACAGCCCAATTCAAGTTAAAATAAAATCGTTTTAACCGTTTTCGAGAAATTTTTCATAAAACACAGATACCAACCTCCTTTAAAAACACACTTCCGGTTTATCGATTTTCTTCAGATTTGGAATTGTAGCATTGCTTTCAATATACTTTAATATTATATAGCTGGTAGAACCTTACATTTTACGGTGGTGCGTACTTTAGAGAAATGCTTTAAGTTAGTTAGTATTCCCCCCCCCCCCACTACCCACAAAAAACATTTTCCCGAAAAATAATAACAGTGATATGCATCCGAGAACATTTTCCGTGGTAGCCTGCTTCATTTTGTGGTCCATCGACCGTGTCGGGCGTTCGACCATTCTTCAGATGCGTTTTTTCATACGTGTGCACAACCCCGACTAACTAGGTTTATTGTGAACTAATTACTCTATACGAGTCCCCTGTGTTTGGCACACTGTCTGACAAACGCATCCTGAAGATGGTCGAACGCCCGAAACCGGTCGATGACCACAAAATGAAGCAGGCTACCACGGAAAATGTCTCTGATGCTTTCCAGCTCTGCGGAACCAACCACCACAACAAAAATGGTAGGCATTTTATGTCTTTTAAATATATATACGCTGTCTTATAGAGATAACTGCTGGACAAAAGTATTGCATAAAATTTCAAAATATTATAATTTGAAGTTGAAAGGTATTTTCGTATTTTTTTTTTTTATGGATTCATGTTGTTGAACTCTAATCCAAAGGAAAAAAAGGAACAACTACCAAAAATTTAAGAAAAACCTGGTTTTATTAAACAGAATAAAAAATAAAGCTCAAAAAAAAAAAATCTGTAAAATTCAAAATTAAAATGGTTCTTATTTATTATCCACGTCTTCATTTTTTTTCAACAGTATTTAGTGATACCTCCACTTGCTCTAATAACTGCAGCAAGTCTCCTTGGCATTGAAGAGATTAGATTTTGGATAACCTCTTGAGAAAACTCATTCCATTCTTCAATAACTGCTGTACGTAGCTCCCTGAGAGTGCTAGGGGCAATCAGGCGAAGTCTGAGCGTCTTCCAATTGTGTCCCAAAGGTGTTCTATTGGATTTAGGTCTGGACTTCTCGGTGGAAAACCAAACGTCGAATCCCAACATCCTGTAGGTACTCAAGGACAATTCTAGCAGTGTGACATCTGGCATTGTCCTGCATTAATAGAAAATCATCACCGACTCTTTCAGAAATTGGCACAACATATCGCTGAAAACCTCTTCAAGGTACTTCCGGGCATTTAGCGTCCTATTTTCCACGATATGTAGTCTGTACGTCCGTCAAAACTTATGCCTCCCCAAATCATAACACCGCCTCCACCAAAAGCCACTCTTGGAAGAAATGTTAGCCTCTGCATATCTCTCACCTTGACGCCTCCAAACTCTCATCCTTCCATCTGGAGAATGTAGGGTGAATCTCGACTCATCTGTGAATAAAACACGTCTCCAATCCTCTGTTGTCCAATTGACATGTTCTCGTGAATATTGCAGTCTGGCGACTCTATGTGCTCTGGTGAGAAGAGGGCCAGTAGCGGGTATCCTGGAAGCCAAGTTTGCTTCATTTAACCTTCTTCTGACTGCAGACCTACATACTTGACTGTAACCTACTTGAAATATGGACATTACGGACATCAGCGATTAAGTGACGTAATTGATTGCTAGTGACGAACCTGTTCCTTAACACATTCAGATGAATCTCTCATCAGTCCGAGTTGTACTTCTGTGGCAGGTCTTCGGGAGTATCTCCCAGTCTCCCTATAGCGCATTAACATTCTTGAAACAGTGGATTGATTCATTCCTAGTATCTGAGGAAATAATTGACTGCTGAACCCCTTCTTCATGCAATATTACCACACGAACTGCTATTTCTTCAGAATAATTTCCTTCAAGAGACATTTAATATTTAAAAAAATTAAAACAATCTTAAAAAAAAAAAAAAAAACTGATAATAAAAACACTAAAGAAAAACTTTGTAAGATAGAGTAACTACTCAGAGGCAATGAAATGACGTACTGGGATTATTGTATTATTTACAAGGTATGAACGGATTATTCGTTATAAAAACATCAACAAATTGGTTTTATCTTGTTCTCCATTGGGTCAGAATTTATTTAAAACAATAAAAAATCTATAAAAAAATAAAAGAAAAAACAAATGTACTATCATGAAAGAAAACCTTTTTTGAAATTTTATGCAGTACTTTTGTCCATCAGTTTATTCGAAAAAAAATGACAAAAATATTTAAAAAAAAAAACATTTAGCAACACCACATTTCCAGTTAATGGATTTTGACCAAAACCTTTGGGTTACTGCAATGATGGTCCTTAAACGGTGTACCACGTTCTTCATTTGTAGCGATTTTTCATGGGCTTCAAATCATGTATTTCGGAAACAATCAAGAAAAGGTAAAAGAAAAAAAATCCTGGCTTGATAATTGAATATGCATGCGATTTCCGCTTTGAGTAAATTTTTGATGATTCAAGAAAATTTGTCATTTCATTTCTGGTTGTATTAATAAGCGTAAGAGAAGGTCGTGCAGGTGTTCCACAACAGATTTATTTTTAAATCAGTGAAGATATAAATTCAGTTTTTTTCATGCTTTCTATTCACAAAAAAACAGTTTACAGTTTATTATTCAGTTTAAGTCTTGTATGAAATATAATTTTTTTATTCTGTGTTTCCAGAATCTGGTAATTCCTACTAGTAAACGCTGTTAACTCAGTAACTTTGTCCCTCAAACTACATATATTCAATTTTTAATCCATCCTTTCTCTTTATTCACCATCTCTCTCTCTCTCGCTCTACTTCTCTCTGTTAGGGTTTTTTTGCCCCAACTGTACTCACACGAGACACCGCAATTATGAAACACTCTGTCCCCTATCTCTCTATTAAAATATTCATCAAGAAGAGAGAGTTGATAGCCCAGCCCGGCGGTAAGAACGAACTAGTTCTGTCCTTTATTCTCTGCCACTTCTCCCATGTTTTCTTGCTTTTCTTTCTCTCTCTCTCACCCACCTTCAACACTGGCTTGTATATTTTGCATTGTCAGCAATTACGGAGACCAGCAAGTGAAGGTGGTTTACACTGTACTTGCTTTCTCTCTTCTTTTTTTCTTCTGGAAGAAAGAAATCCCCCATGTAAAGGATGCGAAGCGACACACTGTTGGGAAATAATGCCGGCTTCAGTATGCTTGTGCACCCGGGCGACATACAGTACAGGAATATTTCTAAATAATTTAACATGTACGAAGTAAGGTTGTAGTATTCTGGAATACCTACCCCCATTTTCCCTTCTTTTTTTTTTTCAGACTCAGTAAATTGTATGTGTTGGTGACGTCATGGTACCATGGAATACAAGAGTGGTGAAAATTTGTCCTTTTCTTTCTTTATTTTAATTTTTGTTGTGCTTTGGAAAAAAAATATATATTGAGTGAGAACAGTAAGTTTCTCGTTGTTTACAGATTTTTTTTACTTTCTCCTACTGCTTTAAGACGACTTTACGCAGTTTTTTTCTCGTGATTTTCTCGAAAACGGCTACAACAATTAAAAACTTGATGATTATACTATCCATATATATGGTTGGCTATCACATTTTTTCAAGTAAATTCATTGTTGGGGTTTTCTTGGGTTGGAGGGAGGGAACGGCAATGTTAAGCTCCCTCTAAAGTATGATTTCTGTATAATATATAAATTTACCACCTATATACTATTGATGTTATAATGGATTTACCACCTATATACTATTGATGTTAGGTGGAGAGAATTTGGGTCTGGTTGATGAATTAAGAAGAAAACTGGGTTAACACTGGTTAACTATGTATAATAACAATAATGAGACACAGTCTGCCTGGACTTTACAATAGAGAATGGTTAAGCTAGAGTGGTATAAGAATGACACGAAATGACTGGCGAGATGATGAACTATAGTAAACTATGTTGAACTGTATCGAACTGAATCGAAGTGTATTGAACTGTATATCTCTGGACTGTCCGTCGCTGTATTACACAGTTTCTCCCACACCAGTCCGAGAGACTGGTTGGGTTCGTTTCTCTTCTCTTTACTCTCTTTGGTTGCTGATCTGTCTTTAGTTGCTGTTACATCACCACCGCTACCACCAATATAATGGATGTGTTAGGTGGAGAGAATTTGGGTCTGGTTGATGAATTAAGAAGAAAACTGGGTTAACACTGAGTGTTAACTATGTATAATAATAATGAGACACAGTCTGCCTGGACTTTACAATAGAGAATGGTTAAGCAAGAGTGGTATGAGAATGACACGAAGTGACTGGCGAGATGATGAACTATATTGAACTGTATCGAACTGTATTGAACTATCTATTTCTGGACTGTCCGTCGCTTTATTATACAGTTTCTCCCACTCCAGTCCGAGAGAGTGGTTGGGTTTGTTTCTCTTCTCTCTACTCTCTAGGGTTGCTGTTACAATGTAAAGCATTCCTAGAATATAAAATTTTAAGAAAATCGGGTATTGGAAGTAAGACTTTACAGAACAGATTCATGATTTTGGGGGGGGGATTTTCTCGAAAATAGCTGCACTGATTTTTTTTTTTTTAAACTTGGAATGCTAACTTCATCTATAAATTTTACTTTTTATTAGGCGCCCACAGACCGCCATAACTATACCACTTTTATTTGTAATATTTTTATTTTCGAAAAATTGATTTTGAAATTGTTCTGAGGAATGTGTGATGTGAAATTTTTTGTGACATTCAATTTTCTACCAGGCACCATGGCCAACCAATATTATTTTCCCACTATGTTTAATGAACATTTATTAATTTTATAATTGTGTTCTCACATAATTTTTTTTTGTTTTTGTTTTCAAAATGTTTCGTATCTATTTTTCTGACATTTTTGAAAATTAAATAAATGCTCTGGTAAAATTTATTTAAAGGCAATTAAACAAATAGTTAGTATTATATATTTGAAGAAAATTAATAAATGTGTAGTAAATTACAGTAAGAGAAGGTCGTGTGAGATTTTCATACCAGGTATTCTAAGTTTTTGAGGGCTTGCCTGATGTACAATAAAATTCATATCATTTCCACACCTAATAGCTGGACAATATTTTTGCCCCTTTTATTGTAAACATTTTAATTTTTATTAAGTGGTATTATATTATTTTATATAATATTATAAACATTATATTGTTTGAAAAGTGGATATTGTGGTTCGATCACCAAAATACTGTTTTCAAATTTTCACCGACGTTTCGCCAAATGTATTGCTTTCTTCAGGGGAAAAACTTTTTCCGATTTATATTATAACCTTTGTACAAGACCCTGAAGAAGACAAATAAATTTGCCGAAACGTCGGTGAAAATTTGAAAAAAGTGTTGTTTTTTTGTGACCGAACCTCTACATCCCATTTTACGACATCAAATACAACTGCGGTCGTAACGAACCATAATACGAAACGAAACATAAACACTTTTTTTGCATTTTGTCAATCTTTCAGAACTATAAACACATAGGCCTTCATATGTGGCAGAAGTCTGAATGTTCTTTTTCAATGTTCGGTTTGTTTGTTGTTTTCCGAAGTGAAAAAGTGTGATGTCTTTGGCAATTAATCAATTAAAAACGCTTTTCATTAGGAGTTAAAGATGAAGTTACATGTTTATGGAACTACTGTAAAATTTTTGTCTTCATAGTAATCTATGATAAGTTCAGGGGTTGGCCCATAGACCCCTATCTTACTGGAGGGGCTGCCACCTTTAAGCTGGTAAGCCAGCTTTCCCATCCGGGGTGGATTCCTAGGGACGGTAACCTTACGGTGTGTCGCGGAGCGGATATGCCTCTGTACGTGGGTGTGCTTATGCTGAGCAAGTGTAATGTACTGTTCTAAATCTTCATAGTAACTTGAACTTAAAGAAATTGTCTGGATATAATTTTTTTTGGTGTAGAACAAAATAAAGAAATTAACGAAATGAAATTCAATACAATAAAGTGAATTGTTAAACCACAACTTGATAAAGACTTTTTATATAAATACAATATTATAATGCATAAATAACTTTTGTTACAATATAGGTACATATATTTAATAATTTTAATAATATACATACATCCATAGAAATATATATTATGTGTTTTGGTAGTTAGTAGGATATATATATATATGGCTGGCTAAAAACAAAATTACCAGTTAAAATAATTTCTCGGCCAAGTGTACCAGCGTGTATAGTACACATATGTATTCATTTATAATCCATATGTGCTAAGCGAGGTAATTGGCTGCCATCTCTCATATACACCTTTTCATTATATTATTCATAAATGGGTTCCGTGTAAAACACATGATTTCTTATTGATTCAATACCACTAATGATCCCCTGTGCTAGGTCTTTTTATAAAATTACTGTCTCCATATAGGATTCAATAATTAACTGAACAACACGACTATTGATTGTTAAAAATAAATAAAAGCAGCTTGGATGTTTTTATGGTAACCTGTACAGTTTAATAGTCTCCATACATATATTACTTATCCAATTGATATTTGGTCTTCATATTTCCTGCCACTAACCCCCCTCCCCCACCGCTCCCAAGTAATCATTGATTAATTTCATCTTTTTACCATATATTACTATTTTAATAATTTTTTTTTTTATCTTTGTTGTTCAACCATATTGAACCCTCAAACTTTAATATTCCTTTTTATGAATACCACTAAACATTCCTTAAACTTAATATGAAACAAATATTTTTGGCTTTTTATAAAGAAAGTGAACCTTTCTATATATTGCTCATTACACAAAATAAATTATTCCAAAAATATTAGACGCTGAATATTAAAAATCAATTCTGGTCCCTCATCTTCACACGAGTATCTCTTTGTACAGATAATACAATAATAATGTTGATTCTGAAAATTAACGAATTACCCTCAAATTTGGAACTATTTCTGAAAGTTGATTGGTGAGGGTAACATGTCAGGGCAACTAAGAATCGAGCAATCTTCTCTATAAAGTCAAAATTCGATTAATCGATTTTCTTTAGATAAACTTCTAGCAAAGCAGTTTAAAAAAAACAAACTTATTTTTATATAGATGGTAGACTATATGTTGCACTGAAATGTCAGTAAAGATGTACCAAATTTTAACTGAAAGGTATGCAAAGTTTAAAGAGCTATAAACGCGGAAATTGCAAAAAATACAGATTATTACTCATTATAATTGCCTTTTGTTTAGAGATTTTCACCTAAACTTCAGTTGTGTAGCATCTGATCCTGAAATATCCTGCCATTTTTCATTTTGAATTATACAAATATTTTGTTGATCGTTGATATATTATGAAGAAATTTTGTTTGGTATCGGTCAAGAAAAAAAAACAATTAATTATTCTAACATTTCGACAAAGTTTCCTGTCATTATCAAGGCTTTAATATATTGATGGTAAGGTCTATATAGATGGTAAGCTTTAATATGAAGATATGAAAAAAGAATGTAGTGAAACTTTGAAAGTTACCACATTTTTTATAGAACAGAAACCTAAAAATTAAAAGTTGCTAATTACTTGTTTTAAATCATCTACAGATAATGATTTTTATGTTTTAATTTTTATGTTTCTGTACTGTAAAAAAAATGTAACTTTGAAAGTTCCACTAAATTATTTTTCCTCCTATCTTCAAGACATCTATATATTAAAAAAGTCTTGATAAAGACAAAAAACTTTGTCGAAACTTTGGCATAATTGATTGTTTCTTTCTTGACCGATTCTCACTAAATTTCTTCATAAAACATAATTTTGAGATATATAACACAATTTTAACATATACCACCCCAGTTTTCTTGGAAAGTACACGAGATAAAAAAAAATGTGCCAGATGACACCATACTTAATTTTTTCAACAAAACCATACAAATTAGACCACATATTTTTTTTTTCTCAACAAATTTTAAAACTAGAATATTTTCTCCATAAAAAAAGTGATTATTGAATGAGAAAAATTCGTTCAATATTCTCTGAGATATTAAATTTTGAATTAGAGAAATTTGTTTTTGGTCTAATTATTGTATGAATCTAAGAATAAGATTTTGTGAAACGAAAAAAAAATGTCACCATTACATTTTAGGGATCGCTTCGGTCCAGCAAGTTTTTAAATGAAATACAAACATAAATACTTCCCCTTCCTTTGGGTGACTTCAGAGGACTTCCCCGACATTATTAAAGGATCGCATTATCGTCAGCACTTGAATATTTTTTTACATTGTTTGTCCTAAGAGCAAAGAAAAAAAAAAAATTCGCACTGTATTAGCACCAACTTTAATTTTGAACATCCAACTTATTAATTTTTAATGCGTTTATTATCACCTGAATCCTTATATTTCAATGCGCCCTACAGCTGTCACTTTATTGAGAATAAAATATTAAATATTAAAGAGTTTCGTGGAATTCAATTCCCACACAGACAATAATAATTTTCATATAGCCATGTGTGGATTATCAGGAAACTGATAAAATAACTTATTCAGAAGTAGATTTCTCTTATTTTTATTTTATTTATGAAGATTTATATTTATAATGTTATGAACCACAATTTACGATCTTCTAATCAGTAAAATTGTATATACAGAAGTTAAGCAGAGTACATTGTAACAAAATTTAAGACCATTGAACAAAAGGCTTATTGCTCACAGATAACTGGCAACATAGATCCCATACTAGCAAACATAAAAACCGGTACCGTGGGACTCTTTGAAACAATACAAACTTTAATTATCGCAGCACCGCTGCTGCACGGAGGACATTTGGTACGGTTGACACCTGCAAAAGAAAGCCACGCCCACAATTAGACAGCCAATCAGATGTAAAGGTTTCTACACTTAATGAGAAGGGGGTACAGATATAAGAGAGACTTCTTCAATACTACCTGTACAGTGCCATATGTATGTATGTGTAGAGAGACCGGTTTTTGAAGAAGATTTGCTGGCTACCAATGGATAAAGTCAAAAGAAAGGATAGATAAAGATCGAGACAATGATAGAATGATAGAGGACCTGTGGTTTAGAAAAGGAAAGGAAGGTAAAACGGGAAGATGCAATAAAGATGGCATGCATACACACGACAATTGTGCACTCTTCACTAAGTTATATATATATATATTGTAAGGGAAGGAATATGGGCAGCAAGCCCTGCCGCCAACCACTTCATAAGAATGAATGTTGTCACTGTCTGGGCCCTGTCAGTGGGCGACTCATAAATATTACATCTAGTTAACAGAGTGTTCCAACTTGTGAACTTCTTCATGGCTGTTTAATTCTGTATTACAATTACCTTATAATAAAACGACAATTTTTTTGTTCCTCAGACTGGTCTGAGCAAACAATTCAGTCTTCTGATTATTTAATTATGATATATTCTGAAAATAGTCAACTCGAAGATTGCCTCCCGGAAAATTCATTAATTCCTATGCATCCTTCTGTAGAGTACGCTTGTGACGTATGTTTCAGACATTTATGGCTGATGCTATTTTTAACAGAGACTATGTCCAATATGGATAAAGTTAATGGTCCCGAAACAACCCGTCCCACAGTTGGGAGTGAATATTCAGGGGGCGATATTAGTCTCAGACGAAATTGGGGAAAAATATAGAAAGAGGAATAGATAAAATAATTTTGAATAACTGTTTTTAAGTTTCATTTTTTATGTATCAAAGGATGTCATGGTGGGTGAACAGGTACTTTACTTTCCTAATAAACACAAAATGCAATTCTAGCTAATCAGTGGGTCACGTGTACCGAAATGTCTTATCAAACAAATATTGAACATGTCGCGTTTTCAGAAATCAAGCATGTATCGGCAGAAATAAGTGCATGAAATTACTTTTTTACTATACGGTATTAAAAAAAATCTGGTGCGAAACACACACAACTTTCTCTTACTCCAGTTCTCAAAATTATAATTGACAAATGTTATAAGTTAGTGTACCAAAAATAATGAAATTCGTCGAAAACTGAAAAAAAAAATGTTCTGTAAAAGTGTACTTCCGGGTTAATAATTTTCTTGAAACTTGGAATTTTGGCCATCTATTTATTTCTAATTAATTTTGTTTGGATGATAGAATTGTATAATCAACTATGGTAGCATTTTTAAGAAAAACATAACCCCACCCCTCCCCAAAAAGTGCCCTTAAATGAATGTTCCTAGAGAAATGTTTTAAGTAAAAGTTGTAGATCATTGTATGCGTAGTTTATATAAAAGTTTCAAGAAAATCATCGGAGCCATTTTTGAAAAAATCGCTAAAAAGTGTAAAAAAAAAAAAATTTAGTAAAATGGTAAAGTAAACGCACTTCCGGTTATGCGATTTATTTCAAACTTGGAATTTCAACAATATATTTAATTCTAATTAACATTATTTAGATGAGCAAATTTTCCAATAAACTGAAATAGCACTTTAGATGAAAACCTAACCCACCCCTCCCCCAAAATTGTCCTTAAATGAATTTTCCCAGAGAAATGTTAGAAATAAAAGTTGTAGCTCTTTGTGTGTGTAGTTGATGTAACAAGTTTAAAGAAAATCGTTGGAGCCATTTTTGAGAAAATCTCAAAAAGTAATAAAAAAACTAGTAAAGTGAGTTCTGGTTGTGGAATATTGACAACGTACTGTCAGATCCCATGGTGATATCTAAACGGAATATCAAGTTTGAACTTTCTACGATTTTTCGTTTTCACGACATCGAAAATTTGACACGATTACAATACTTCCTCTTACTAGGAGTAAGAAAAAGTAAAAAGGACCTATTAAATCAAATTTAAATTATAGTAAAATAGCTCCCCCATTCGCCAGGGCATTCTAGTTTTCTTTTTTCTACAAAATCTGTACCCATCACTTGACCTAAATAAAATATGATGCTTCTTAATATTTTATTTTCGGTTATTAAAATAAAAAGCTATTTTTTAAAATTATATAGAACTATATCTTATCTTAGAAACTATATTTATTACTTTACTCCCTGGTAAGAGGAAGTATTGCGTACATGAAAGATTTTCAAAATTGAGTTTTCACCGGAAATACATTAAATACCGGGTTTCTCTGAATACGAAAAAAATGTTTTTAGAGAATGGACTACGTCTATGGTGTGTTTGTGTGTATATGTGTTAACAGCATATCTCAAAAACGAAAAGTCGCAGGCAGCTCAAACATTGTATTCTGTTTAGCACTAACAACGGTTCAGACACTAAGATTTCGGGCAAAATCCATCCAACAAGTGTGACTTTACTTAATTTTTTATTTTTCATTTTTTCACGATTTTCACATTTTTTCAAAAACATTTTCGTGGAAAAGTTGATTTTTTGGGAGTTACGGGGGGGGGGGAGAGAACAGTTGCGTTATGCTTTCCTAAGGTACAACTTTAGTATGATTTACATACCACTTACATAATTTTAATATACACTAGAAGCATTGATAGAATTCCAAATTTGAATAAATTGGTTGACCGGAAAAGCGATTTTCGAGACTAGATTTGTGAATTTTTTGGAATTTTCTCGAAATCGTTTGCAACGATTTTCTTTTTATCTTGGAATGCTTTCTGGATATAATGGAAACTAAAATTTTTATATCAAACATCTGTCCAGAAAAAAAAAATATTTTAGAGAAATATTGGACGAGATCATTCAGTTAGTTTAAATTTAAATTTTTGCACAAACTTTCTTGGTTTTGATATGGAGAAATAGAGACATCTGGAGATTGGTTGCAAGAAAAGCCAGTCAGCCTAATCTCCAGCTAATAGTTGTAATAGTAGTGATATATTGTAGGTGATAAAATTGTGCATTATACTGAAATCGTACTAGAAGAAAGCTTGATGTTGGTGCTGTCGTAAAAATCCCTTGATTTTTTTATCTCATCCTTTCGAAGGGACAAGCCCGAACTTATCCAAACCCTTTTAGCCCTTATTGCAATCAAAAAATTGGAGCCTTCCCATATGCACTGCCGGTCTCTGGGGAACTTTGTTCTCTTGTCACACACAACACTACCCTTCATTGGGCAGGGTGCTATTGAAGTTCTTAGTTGGAGAAAATATAAAGGCAACTCGGGACCTCGAAGTTGCTAGTCCACTGCGTCTCCACTAAGCTAATCTCGCCTCTCATAAAGCCCCCTAAAATCAATATTCTTGGAAAGATATGTCAAAATAAATTGAAAGGATATATAGATATGAAGATTGTATGCAAAGTTTAAAGAAGATCTTCGGATATATTTCATTGCAAATCTCTAAAATGCTGAAAATTATTCCGAAAATTGCACTTCTGATTAACGCATTTTGGTAAAAATATTTATCCCGGTTCCCATGATGGTAAATAAAAATAATATTAAGGCTGAAATTTCCTGTAATTTTCCCTTTTCGTGTTAATTTGTTTTTTCTCTATTTTGTCTACCACCATAGACACACACACACAAACGCATACAAACACAGATAAACACTAAATATAATTGAATGAATGATTTCAGCTTTTCTTTGTAATATCAATGACCACTCAATTTAAAATAAATAAATTTATCATTAGTTTACCAGAATCATTTTCCATCTATTTGTAATAGCACCCATCCACAACAAAGAGAATGCAACCACATCAGAGAGAAAAGAGGCCGCGCTGGTTAACAGAGACTACTCTCTGACTTAGGCAGGCTAGAGTGGGAGAACCTGTGTATATAAGCCAGTGGGAATCTATCTAAAGGGATCTATCATAACAACCATACTACTGTACAGTAGTCAACGCATCGTGTCATATCTCTACTCTCACCATTCATTCTATATATTCATTATAAAGTCTAGTGCAGTTAGTGTAAACTTAGCTACATTATATTAGTGCCTTCATATCTCGTTCATTTTAATCAAACGTAATTCTCTCCTCAACAACCCCATTATATATTCAATTTAGCTTTAATTGAGTAATGGAAACTATGTGGATGGATAATAATATATCCCAAGATTTAAAATGTTACATGTGGAATGATTAGAAGCCAAAAACTGCTTATCGTTTATGAAATATTCTTAAATAATTTTTCATATTCATACAAATTTGAACAGAAATTCCATAGAAGACTTTCCTGTCAGTCGTTAAACGCAAAAAATTATAAATTATCCACGATCTTGGAGACTTACTAAACAAATATAAAAAAAAAAATATATATTCTTGTTAAACAAGAGATTAACAATCAAGATTATGGCCCAAATTATGGCCAGCAAGTAATTAACCAAGATGAAAGTATGTTAGATTTAAAAAAAAAAATAAATAAAAAATAAATTAAGAACAGAAACAAGAAATACTAAATATTGTATACTTGAAAGTAAATAAAACAAAAATACCATCTAATTAGGTAATGTTTTGGAATGTTTTATTCTAAAGTAGAACAAGAGATTATAGGGCCTTGGTCATTAGAAAATACAGTAAAAAGAAATTGTTGTTAATAAATGTAAAATTAACCCTGGGTGGGGGATAATAATTATTTCTAATGATGTCTCATTGTCATGTGGAATATTTAGAGAACTTTTTATAAACTGTAACGGTGGTAAAATGTGGGAAATATCTCTCGGAGTGAATATTTTTGAATAATTATTTAATTAATTATACCCGATTATTATTAACAGTGATTTAATATTCGCACCAACAAATCATATAATAAAACTGTGAAACATAATTTATTATCTATTTCATATGTTATTTATTAATTTCTCCTCCTCCTAGCTCCTCCTCCTCCTAGCTCTTCTCCTCCTAGCTCTCCTCCTCCTAGTCTACTCCTCCTAGCTCTCCTGCTCCTCTAGAAGAGGAAGTATTGCGATCTGTCAAATTTTCGATACCTAGTTTTTACCGGAAATACGAATTCGGTCCATTGAGTGTCAAAAAAATTTTTTTTTAATAGAAATCGGTGTGTGGGGGGTCAGCATAACTCAATAAAGGAAAAACGCAGGTAGTTCAAACTTGATATTTCGTTTTTAAGAGTGGATTCAACAACAAGATTTTTGGATAAAAATCAGCCAACCGGAAGTACCATTCCACTAGATGAATTTTTTAAATTTTTGTTGTTGTGCGATTTCACGAAAATGACTCCTACGATTTTCTTTAAACTTGGGTACACTAATTACACATATAAAGAGCTACAACATTTATTTATAAGATTTTTTCCGGTAAGATTCATTTAAGGGGAGTTTTGTGGGAGAAGTGACGTAAGACTTTCCCTATTAAAGTACCTTTCCCTTTGTATTTTATCATTTTATTTATATCATATCATCATTTATTTAGTAACGTGAATTAAAAATGTATTGCCAAAATTCTGAGTTTAAAGGAAACAGGTTGACCGGAAGTACCATTTACTGAATGGATCTTTTAATTTTTGTGATTTTCTTCAAACGAATTTCTTTGCATTCAGTATTCTATTCTTCGGCAGAACAAAAGTGGAGCTAAGGAAAGTTACTGCCTTAGTTACAGGGCATTGCTTTTTAAGGAAGCATCTGCATAATATGGGTCTCTCTTTCCGGACCCACTTTGCAGGAAATGCGGCCAAAACGATGAGACACCGTTTCACGTCGCTGACGATTCCTGAAATTTGGCGCCCACATTCTGGAGCCGAAAGCGGGATCAGAAATTTCACTCGCCTCAGCATCGGTGTTCCGCTTAATGATACAGGGCTGACGTGAGGCGTTCTATGGGTACACGATGGGCCCTTGTCTAAGTGTTGAACTTCTTCGGTGGCCCGGATTCTATAATAGAATAGTATTCTAACCACACATATTATATAGATCTCTCTCACTTTTGTTTGAAATATTTTTCACGAGTAAGTTGGAAGTTCAAATTGTCGTTTTTAGTTTAGGTTTTTCCCAGCTCGACGCATAATAATGAAGTCAGTTAAATATAGTTAATTATAATTCTGAATTTGAAGGAAATTTTTGTCAATTTATATAAATGTACGTAACTTTTTTGTAAAAGAAAGTCGAGTGAGTGTTTCAAACCAGATTTTTTTTTTGTAATTAAATTTATACTTACTCATAACTTTTAGATATCATGAGAACTCACAGAAATAAGTAATTTTAATTTAAATTAGTAAAATAATAATATAAAGAATAGGTTATTTACTTTCTCAACTTCTACATTACAAACGTTATTGCATTCCGATCAGATTAAACTGGCTTTATTATCGATT
Source organism: Triatoma infestans (assembly GCA_011037195.1). Classification (NCBI taxonomy): domain Eukaryota; kingdom Metazoa; phylum Arthropoda; class Insecta; order Hemiptera; family Reduviidae; genus Triatoma; species Triatoma infestans. The sequence continues at coordinate 16,417 of JAAEAF010009945.1, forward strand.
TGTTAAATCAATTACATAATCATAGTATGTAATATTTTTTTCACCTTATACAAATAAAACTACTTGTAATCTTATTATTTCTCTACTATTGAGGTCTATTAGATTAGGTGACTTTGATTTCACTAGTTATTTTGAGTTGATTTTTTAGATATTATAGAGCAAATCCATGTTCCGTTGTATATGGCATAGTTTTTTTTGCAACTTGTCAAATGTAAAGTAATTATCCACTGGTTGATTATCTATCGGAGATTTGTAAAACCGTAGGACCAATGCAAAATTTCTATGATATTTTCTTTCCAAAAAAATTTTTGAAGTTATTTACCCATTTCGATTTCAGACCTAACACGAGACTTGGGTCTAAATTTAGTTAATCCTGTAAAAGATACAAGCCTTCCTTTATTCAATTGAATCCAGTGACTTAATCCCCGCATTAATTTACTTACTGTTTCTCCCCTATATCCTGATTATGTTAGATCTCGAACACCTAGTTTACCCAGATTTTACATCACAACATCCAGTATATGTGTCAATAACCCAGCACCATTTGTGGAGGGCCCACCGAAAATAAAGACCGAAGCCACACATACTTTGCAAACCAGCCCGGCGCCTACTTATTGCCCTAACATCAGTCTAGCTGTCTGTGCAGTCTGACTGCTCAGACCACGACCTGAAGTGTCTGTCAATCAGCTGGTTATTTCAGGCTGACCTGATACAAGTAAACATTACACCCAGACCAACTGTCCGCCTCCTTTGTGCCGCTTGTCTTGAGCAGACAAACAACAATAATAGTCATTGCTAGCAAGTCGCTACTTTACTATGGATGCTGAATTGTCATACTTTCAATTTCTTTAAACATTTTTTTAACAATATTTAACAATCTACATCAAACAGGATACGCTCATCCCAACACTTTTAGGAAAGTTTATCTTATTTCTAGAAATAAATTATCATCTAAAATTCTTCACTTATTGTTATTAAAGAGAATATGGGAATAAAATTACGCTAAAAAATATGCAGTTTTCCTACATATTCAGTATAAAATATCTATAAAGTTATGGGGGAAAAAATTATGAACATAAACAATATATAATTATTTATGTTTTTGCAAGCTTTAATATTACAGTAAACTTCTATCTCTCTCACACAACACACACACATTCCCTCTTATATATTATTGTATTCAGAATAGGTGCAAATATATATAATTTATTTGTATCATTTTATTATTTATTATTTATTTATGTATGTGTCTATTCATCAAATTCAGCTATTAATTAAATTACTTTGGTTGCTGCCTATGCATATCGAGCTTCAATTTATTGGATATTTATCTTTTCAAATATTAGTTTATTAAATTTATAATTTATTGTTGAAAATTAAAATTGTTTACTTAAAAATAGGTGTGAGGTGTAAATTATATAGTTTTATTGTAATAATTATTTTTACATTATTTATTAGCCAGTCGGAGAAAATGCGTTTTTTTTTTTTGTTTTTTTTACGAAATATAAATTGAACATTTTATCACAGTTATTATGTAAGGGGAACAAAGAAAACAAACAAAACAATTCGTAAGGTTGTTTTAAAATCTCAGCCTTCCATCATACTTAACGCATACTGTGCGTGCACAGTGTGCATACTGTCCATGCGTACTGTGCGCCTTGTTAATAAATAAATTCCCAATATTTATCAAAAGGTTGATGGTACATTTGGGAGTGAATGGAGTTCGTGGAGTCTGACCATAGAGCCAAATCCCATACGATTTATAGTCGATCTTGAGTTCCTAATAGTAGTTAGTTGCTCACAATGATTCTGTTTGTATGTACAATACTGGCTATTGATAAGAGTGACAATTAAATTGAACTGAAAATTATAATCGACAATGATTAGCTTATATTCAAAGCTTAGTTTGTGCTCATAAAGAGAAAACTCTTGCTTCAAGATTAGAGGCAAGTTAATCCTTGCAAGGGGGTTATACCTCAGCCTAACATTCACTAATTACATTAATAACACCGAAGAAGTAAAAGAGAGTGTATAACCTACTTCATGATGAAGTCCACGACCTACTTGTCCACGGATCTTGGCGTTCCTCTGAGGTATTCCAAACTAACATCGCAAACATCATATACACTAAAATTCTCAAACTTACACAATACAGTTGAATATTTAGGTAATTGATATGTGTAATTAGTTGGGTTTAGCATGCCCACAGGCAAACAGCAGCTCTCACAACTGTCCAAGGAAGTGATAACAGATCTTTCAGTTCGCAGTGGATTTGGATATTAAGACTCTCCCTTAAAATATCTAATGTCTAAAATAATTATTTGGGTTTAGTCTAATAATAGACAAACTATGGCTCACCACTACACCCCCTCACTCATACATCCTTGAGTTCAATGACGTATATTCTATATACTCAAAAGAGCCACGAGTGAATTCCTAGACCACAGTGAATATACGTATGTACTTCCTCAGCTGCCCTGCAATAAAAGCAGTTCTATCCGGTGTATAACCTAATATTGTATTGTATATATTAATGAAAAGAAGTAGAACAAAACTTTATTTGGTTCTTAGTTTGGTGATTATAAAATCACTTTATTTCTCCTGTCTTACAAAATAATAATTCATAAAAAACTAACTTGTAAAAAGCATCCTACAAAAGTTTCTTCCGTCTAATTATAAGTTTGTTCAAGCTCCTGTATTTTCTTAATTTTCCGATACCTAAGCGTTGTAACTACTAAAACTCTGATTAATGATTCCTGGTACAGTTATTCATTGTCATATTACTCCCTGGCTGATTTTCTTTTCTGTAGAAGGGGTCCACCGCACTGCGATCTTTACGATCTATTGTGCCATGCCACTTGGATGCCGCCGATTGGCCAGGCGCACCCCCGCTGGCGAGCATATCGCCTACAGCACCCCCACCAGATTAAGGCTTATTAGGAATCTCAATATTTTGGAGAGCTCTAGAGAGGATTTATTCTCCTCATGTTCTTAGTAACTGCAAAGGCTCCTAAATCTTCTCTGGGTGACAGACTCGCAGTCCGTGAGGAGATTTATCGGAGTTTTCTCCGCCCCCCACCCTCGCAGATTCTGCACTTGCTATTGCTCTTCAATCCCAGCCTTTGTTAGGTGTTTTCTAGTTCTACAGTGCCCCGTGAGAAAAACCCGTAAGAATGAGGAGCTTCTTCTTACTGAGATCAATGCTTGCCAAGCAATTCTTTGCCTGCCTCAGTCTCGGGAGGGAGTTTCAGACTTGCGCCCTCCTCTCCTTCTCCTCTTTCTTATGTTCCCCTAGGAGAAACTGCTCGCTGGCCCCACAAAAGGTTAAGGCCCCAAGAGTGGGGATGCAGTGCCTTTTTTTGCCAGAACGTCGGCCATTTTTTATCGACCCCCACATGCCTCGGCACTCAAAAAAGTATTCCTCCAACCCAGATCATTGAGTTTGCCTAAGCATTCCCAAACCAACTCACTCCCAACCCGATGCTTTGTGTTTGAAATACTTGCAACTTGTGAATGGCTGTCCCTTCATTCGAGATAGGCATACACCATTTTTAAAATTTCAGTTTTTTTTTTGAGAAATATTATGTACAGTGTAATAATTTGTTATTCATAAGTAAAGTGAGAAATTTCGTCGTTAAATATTATAAAAGAGGTTATTGCAATTAATTGATTAAAGAATTACCAATACCATTTTTTACTTTCTCTTATTCATAGTTATTCTTGATTTGACCTTGAAATATATATAAAAACAAACATTAGTCCAGTCTTCCCTTAAAATTGCTCCTCCTCGATCTTATAAAATTAATAACAAGGCCTTCAAACGTGATGTACAAAACAATTAGCACTGCAACAGATCCAGGTTGACCAGCTGCAGTGCCTCTGTTATACTGATGGTTCCTTCAGCAGCAACAACAAAAAAATAACCTTGCACCACTTGTTGCTTTAGTTGCTCTGCAGGTCCCCTCTAGTTCCATCAAGTGACGTCTGTCTGCCCTAAAACACTTGCAACCCTCTCTGATAGCAATACTGTTTATTATTCACCCGTCTGTAATTAACAAACAACTCCGACAGGTGTCTAATTATAACCTTTTAGTAATTAATTCCTTCACCACTCCATCTCATCCACTTCTTCTGGCCCGCCTCTTCTTAGTATCTCCCCTTCTTTTCTTCATTCAAACAAACCACACTTCTAGAGGATAACAGGAAGTCGCTACTAGATATAAACACTTAATTATGCTAAATCAAATTGTTTTAAAAAGGGGAAATACTTTTTTAACATTTCAATTAATGTTTAATTGTACGACTAATTTTATTTCCTTATTGCTTTTATAGTTCATTAATAAATTATTCGTAAACTTCCATTAAATGTTATTACATTATTTGATGGAAGCCGGAAGAATAACTTGGTTTTTATATGTCTGAAAAATTAATGTTAACATACAATTGCTCAATATGTCAATAATAACATTTCTTCATCTTCGTTGCTAATAATATTGCTAAATCCTTAAGAACAGAGAATCGCAATCATTTAATTTGAAAAACCTCGTTAGACATTGAATTTATGGAAAAGAAGGCACGAAAGGAAGAATTATTTTAAAATCAACTACTTTAAAAGTAATTAAACTTAAAGTTTAAATCTAATACAATCGATGCAATACTCCGTCAATCCAGAGGGCTCTATTATAATCATCAGATACAGCTTCGGGCCCATTTAGATAATGTTGCATGATCATAAGCGGCATTAAAAATGCTTGCCAGAGTTGAGGATGGGAGTCGAAAATATGGGGTGGAGATTTAATGAGTAGAAAACAAAAATGTGACTAGTCGAAGATTAAGAAGATTTGGGGGTTTGAGGTCGGTGAGCAGTGGTTTTAAAGGAACTCAAAAATTCAAATATCTCCAAGTTCAATTCGTAGAATTGGCCAGGATATTAACAGTATTAAAATCTTGGCCGGATACAGATTTATGGAGTATTATGGCCAATCCTTCGAAACGAAAACATCTCTCAAAAGGCAAAGGACGTGTTAGTCGTTACTTATGATTCTGAGACGTAGCCTCTCACTTCTGCAGATGACCTTCGGTTTAAGTACTGATTGAGAAAGGTACTATGAACAATTTAGGGTCCCACCATACTGAACGAAGTGTACCAGACCAGGAAGAATTCGGAGCTGTATAACGATGATGATCTGGTAACCGTGATTAAGATGGGGTTACTGTTTCGGTGGTTGGGCAATTTGCATAGAATGGACGTGAATCGTGGCCCCAGGAAAAGCGGACAAAGGGCAAACTGGAAGGAGAAGGGCACGAAGGACCTGGCTGAAGGATGTTGAGGACAGCCTGTCGAAAATGAATCTGAGACAGTGGACAATGCCTTTGAAATTTTTGCATGTATCCATATAAATCCAAGTTATCTTTGATAAGGGTTTCTTAAAGATAGTGTTGTATGAACACTATAAGTAAATCTTGCAGGGCTAGACTCTTTACATAGCAGTGGATTATAAGTAAATAAGTTACATTAGGGTACTTCCTCCTGATGAATGTGATTGTTAAGTATACCACAATCATCGGAGTTATTATCCGTGATAGTCTGCTTCTTTTTGTGGTCATCGACCGGTTTCGGGCATTCACCCATCGCAAAGCAAATCTATATTATCACACTGACAAAAAGTATCCTGATGTTGGGCGAACGCCCGAAACCGGTCGATGACCACAAAAAGCAGCAAGCTATCACGGAAAATCTCTGTTGCTTACCAGCTCTGCGGAACCTACTACAACATTCCACAATCATCCTTATTCTGTTTTCCACGCTGTATCCTTGAACAATGTTCTAGAAGATACTAAGGTTTAAGTGCGGCGCACAACTTAAAAACATTAAGCAATAAAATTATTTATTAGTTGTTTAATTTTCATAGATTTTATATGATATATTTATAATATTCCTTAGGCATATATAAACCTTTTTAGGAATATTTTAAAAATATATCTAGTGGGTATTGATACATACGCCAAACCCATATTACAAGAAATTACCTTGCCCATACTCACACATACACACACAAACATTCACACACACACTCCCATACACACACACTAATACACAAATAATATAATTATAATGTTAAGAACGAAGATTATGCCAGAGAGAGAGAGAGAGGTTAGTTTTGTACGATGACCAAGTCTGTGTGGGGTGAGCGGGGTAGACCAGGGAGATAATTAACTTACACTCGCCTTTTTGCAATAATTATACCAATTGAAACACCGCCACTTTTTATAATTCTTAATTACTTTAGTATTTAATTGCCACTCTAACAGACAGGACTTCCTTGAAATATTGACCAGTTTTTATTGCCAGTTATTAAGTAATGAAATAAATCTACTCTTTTAGTTTTTGATATTAGTAGAGAGGAAATGATTTAGTTAATAATAAAATGTAAAAAAAATAAAAATAAAAACTAATAATATAGCTTTTACAATCTAAATAATAATCTATATTTATTTTTTACCATTTTCTGTTCTGTTAATTTTGAATTGCTTTGTAGATATGTTACAGTTAATTGAAAATTAAAATGAACTTGCAAATTACGGTAAACAGAAAGCAATTAGGGTATTTCAGTGCAGAGTTAACAGATTTTATATCAATATACAGCTATCTAGTGAGTTATACTAGAAACATATGACCCCCAGTTATCCAAGCGAACTCATGTCTCTTTAATTAGGCTAAAATTCGATTAGACTGTGGATTTGAATCTCTAGATCTACATCCAAATTATTTTTGAACCATTATAATCTTCCAACATGCCTACTTAGGTATGTTTACAATAAATCCTGAGCAAGCGGTTGAAATTGAAAAGAAATCTTACATAATTCAGGCAGCTTTATGGTGACTGTCCAATAGAAGTGTTGTCATGCAATGCGTCTAACAAATAAAGCAAGAGTGAGTATTTGCAATGGGCATATTTCATTCAATTATTTAATATTCAATATACTCTTAGGCAAATATTAATAATGGATAATAATATTAACAGTAATGTTGCTGATAAAGAGATCTGAAAGTTCTGTTGTAATATACACCACTGTATTTAGTTACTATCCATTCTTATTGCAAGCTATATCAGAGTGGAAATTACTTCTGTAAAAGCAGTTTAAAAATTTGGTGTGCAACACTCATACGACTTCCACTTACTAGAATTATTACCATTTCATTGATATTTAAAAAAAAATTATTTCTGTTTAGATAGTCTCGCCATAAAAAAACTGACAGGAGTTTATCACGTATTTGGAGTGTAACCAGAAGAAGCGCCCTTAGTCTATACCGGCAGGTTACATGTTAGCCTAATTAACAGCTCCTCAGAACTCCCTAAAAACGGCCCCCCCTCAAATCTTCTAAATAATAGTTATAGAATTGTATCTGAGCAGTGGAGCATTCCAAATTTAAAGAGAATTGTGGGAACCATTTTCGAGAAAATCTCGAAAAAATGAAAGAAAAGATTCAGCAAAGTCGCACTTCCTGTTGATGGATTTTGCCAACAACATTCGTGTGAGATGCGGATGGTATTACGTAAACGAAATACCAAGTTTAAGCTTCCTGTGACTTTTCGTTTTTGAGATATTTTATTCACACAAACTTACACACACATATAGACCATTCGCTCAAAGCAATTTTTCGTACTCCAGGGACCTCAAAACATGTATTTCCGGTGGAAACTCAATTTCTTTTACTAGAAATAAGATAAAGTAAAAAAAAAGACAAACAAAAAACAGCTTGAATTCTCCTCTCCCCCAGGATTCGGTGCCCAGCGAAGCTAGGCCTTTACAGTAGCAAATGATGCTTCTTAAAATAGTATTCATCTACATCCTGTCCCAGTCATCAAAAATACAAATATCAGACCAAAATCCATTTCACTGATTCCATATTTCTGCCTCAGAGAGGTTCTTTTAAATATGTGGTCTAATGTTGCGGACCTTCCTATAGGTAATTATGATGGTTACAAAATTGACTTATTCTACTACCCGAATCTATTTCATATAAGTCCGAATCATTTAAAGAAACCAGAGATGAGGTGAACATTATCTCAGATCTCAGTTTATAGGTCACAGTTCCCTGGACTAAACCTGAGAAATCGCAATCACAAAGGAACCGAAACGAGTTTGATTGCTACTTTTCTATATTGACCCATATCATTAGAATTTTTCCATAGGAAGCGGTGTAATCTCAATTCGCCTCGGAGTTGTAGGGTGTTGCTTTTCTAGATTTACTTCTCCTAGACCATATTCGGTCAGTTGTAACCATTATAATTTATAATAATTATTATCCAATTAAGCGATATTAGACAATATATTTGGCACAATTTGTTTTATGAAAGTTGTACAGCTTTGGGATATAGTAAGTGAGGTAATGTAATATATTTTTTTTCATGTTGACATTTACAACTAAGTATCAATGATCGTGGACGCAGACGCTTAGCAAGCTTCAGCTATGAACATCACATACTTTACTTAAGTAAAATAAAAGCCAAGTCCGTGAATCGGACTTGCCCAACCACGCAATACACCTCGGTTTTGCGGTCCGACCAAAAATTACTCATCTGTCGCGGCGCCTACATTATTTTATTTTATTACTAGCTAAACCCGGCCACGCTTAGCTGTGGGCTCAGTCTGATTTTAATTATTAGGGAAGTATATTAACATTGAAAAGATTTTATTTACATATATACAGGAACATTTTACGGCAAGTGTTTCAGGCCGTCTGCCTATATACACAAAACACTATACAAATGAAACTAAAATTAAAATAAATCAAATTTTACAAATTAAGGAAAAAAATAAAAAAGGGAAGTAAATAGAAGTATGATAGTTAACATAGATTCAGCAAGAAAACACATCATTCAATTGAATACCCTACTTTGCGTTGCTGTGAACTGAAAGGAAAGAAAGAAAAAATGTTTTTAACTGAAAGAATGTTTTTAAGAGCTGAATGCGCTGTTCTACTCCTTCCATCAACGTAGCAGCATTACCTGAAGAAGCAAGTGCTAACGCAATATGGCCATTTGAACGGATTTTGCCAGGATTAAGGAAATTAAAAACGTTTTTCCAGTTCCACCTGGAGCGTCCAAAAAGTAAATCCACCGGATTGGTTGGTCACAGCTTGTATGATGGTATCAAATGCTATCTTTTGTTCTTGAAGGAGTTTCAGAGTATTTTCTTGGACGAATAACTGTAAGTCATTTCTGGTGTATGATTGCTCTCTGAGCAGTTCTCTCTCGAATGTTGCATTGATCGACCTATTCGGTACTGTTACTCTCTATAGTGCCAACAACTTGCCACACATTGCAAGACAAAGATCCTCAATGAAGATTAGCGCTTCATTGTATATTTCTTCTGTGAAATCCAAGCCATGATTGCGTTTCTTGACGTATTCTGTGCAAAATATCTTCGGCAGAGAGCACGCCACGATCACAACGCGTCTGCGTCTGTCTATTTCTGCTAAACTTACGAAACGTACAGAATTTCCCGTTTCCGTGGGAACTTCGGAATAAAAAGTATATATAAACACTCTTATATAGAAACGTAACGTTGTGTAAAAATTTCAAGTCAATACATCGACTACTTTTCGAGTTTTACGGCCACAAACATACGGATGCTGAATTTATATATATACATAGATAAGTATAATAAATACTGTTACCTTTAAGAGAAATTTTTGAGTGGTTCAAACTTGGATCTATCTTTGTTAATTATTTTAATCATAAATAAAATCTCATAATTACTAGATTATTAATAATTAGTTCTGTTGAAATTTAGATTATATGCAGTTTTTTTGTTTGTTTTTTTATTGATTTAATATATCTAAAAGGCCTTGGTAAAATGACGTTGCTGATATTTCCTCTTAAAGAGGTTTAGGAAGATATTTCTAAAGGATATGTGAAAGTGAAGATAATCTCATTCAATCAGCCTGCTACCATCTTCCCCTCAATTGCTTGTTTCGATCTTTAGATTTCTTAAATGAAAGATAGAAAAAGAAATTCTAATCTTACTCACTATATATCTTTTCATATAGGTGTTTAAACTAGTTTAATATATTTAGGACCATTCTTGGACTGAAGGCCTAATTTCTAAAATGTTTGAAAACTGAGAATAATAAAAAATATAACTAGAAATATCCGTTTTGAGGTCCCTTGAGTCCAAAAAAATGGTTTTTAGAAAATGGTCTGTGCGTGTGTATGTGTGCGTCTCTGTTTGTATGTATGTATGTATGTATGTGAACAGCATAGCTCAAAAATGAAAAATCGTAGAAAGTTCAAACTTGATATTCCGTCAAAATTCTTGACCAATAACCAAAATTCTTGATCATTTTAATGCATGCTTTTTTTTTTACTTTTTTGCGATTTTCTCAAAAATTGGCTCCAACGATTGTCTTGAAACTAGGCATATCAACTACACATACATACAAAGAGCTACAACATTTATTTGAAACATTTCCCAGGATAGTTCATCATTGTATCATCTAAATAATATTAATTACAATTAAATATGTTGTTAAAATTCCGAGTTTGAAAAAAAAAAATCGGAGGACCGGAAGTGCGTTTTTATTCGCAAGTATTTTTCTGCTATTTTCTCCATAAAAACACCGACGAATTTCTTTAAATTTAATATACTAACTATAAAATTTGTCAATCACAATTTTGAAATTTGGATTAAGAGAAAGTTGGTGAGTGTATCACACCAGATTTTTTTTTTATTTAATAATATTCATGTGCTGTAATAAAAATATTTTTTTAAATAAATTTGTTAAAAAAAAAAAATCAGCCAATGCAATTATTCAAGTTAAATTATCCGCAGTTATTATTGTGTGCAATAAAACTCCTCCCAGCTACCTCTCGTTATATTTATGTCTGTAAGCGTTATATATGTATTTAAAATGCATTAATTTGAATTCTGTCAGTTTGTAGCCAGTTCATAAATTACGCTAACACTTTTTTATTTGTGTAAAGTTAAAAATAGAGAAGAAAAAAAAAATTAAAATAGCAAATAGTGCTATACAGATAGGGTGGAGTTGGACGTGAGGGATGAAGTCTCGAGATATATATATATATTTATGTGTGTAGTAGTAGTTATAGTGGTATGTTTTTGCAACAGTGTATGATACAAAATCACCGTAGTGAATTCACAACAAAGTCTTTAAAGGACTGCCCATAAAATCTAACATTATTTTTACGGCCAGCCCATAAAAGAAGATACACCTTAAACTCCTTCATCCCGCTCACGCTCATCTTTAGAGACATCGGCCTGCCTTATTACAAGTCTCGGATGTACTACCAATATCTTTTTCTTACTTCTCTTTTAATGTTTAATTTCTACTTTTAAAATTATTATATATTCTTAATTTTATTTGTGTGGTAATTTACTAACGAGAGTTGGAAAATAATATAATGATTTATAATATTTCAGTTTTAATTCATGAAATTATTAGCTAATAGTTGTTACTAAACAGTGATTCATTGAAATATTATTACTAAATTGATACTAATTAATGCTATTCTCACAAAAAACGAGTAATCTATTTATATTAATACTATCAGAACTGACTACCAACATTGCTAATAATTATTTTATTATTTACAAGAGCATGCTGAAAATAAAGTTTACCGTATTCTCCTTAACATTCTATAGTTAGTAGTTAGGCAAAACAAACAGTTCTGTGGGCCGGAACCTGCTCTAGGGGTAGCCAAAAGTATGGCGAGGGCGTCTCTGAGAGAATGGACTTTGAGGGAGTATAACCGTCACTGGAGGCTAAGTACTGGGGTAAAACACGGCAAAATGGTTATGCCAGAGCTGTGTAGAAGAAGGACCAGAGACATCCTGGGACTAAGCAGGTATCAGATTTCTCTGATAACGGGCCTGTGTTACTTACTGGGCATGGCAGGTTCAAAAAACATCTCCACAAGGTGGGGTTGGTGGATATAGAGTCCTTGTGTAGACTGTGTCACGAGGAGAAGGAGAGGCCTCTCACCTGCTGTTTGATTGCGTTCCAATAGGTAGATTGCGGTAGGAGATCTTCGGCACATTGAGACCGGAGGAAATCGTACTCCAAGAAGGGACTGGGGGGGAAGGTTCTGGACCTCATGAAAGGAGGGGGCTTCCCTACTAGGTTTCGAGGGTTGGCACAATAAGCCTCTGCGGAAGGCTGCGTGCCTGGGTTTTATTCCCCCCCCCCCTGCATCATTCTAATTCTAGGCAAAGCAAAAAAGTTAAGTAATGCTTATTTAGGGTTATTACCGATCAGATGTCGTGGACGGAGGCAAAAGAGTAGCAAACATACTTAACTGTGTATTTATTACCCATATAAATATATGAAGTCAAATCCAAAGCCGAGATCCTGAATTAAACCCAGTAGTACGCAAAACGCAATGATACATCTTCACTCAGCTATCGTGGTGCCTAGTTTGTGGCAAGGAAAACCGACATTTTTTATTTGATTTGGCTAAACAAAAAGTATTAAAGTAAACTTTGGTTAACTTTGGTTCTGTTCTACATTCTTCAAAACAGAAGTTATTGCACGTATATTAAACATTGTTGTGGTGGTTAGTTTTCCGCAGTGCTGGAAAGCGTCAGAGACATTTTCCGTGATAGCCTGCTTCTTTTTGTAGTCATCAACCGGTTTCGGGCGGTCGCCCATCTTCAGGATGCGTTTGTCAAACAGTGTGATAACACAGACTTGCACAGAGCAAATTCAGTTTACACACTGAGTGACATACTAAATCTTATTCACGTTTTCGATATCAACAGGTATCCTGACAAGGATATTTCGATTCAAATTAGTTACCACTTTACTACCTGTCCAAAATTTTTTTTCGTTTTTTCCACTTTCATAATTTTTATTGTTTGATAGAAGCCTAACGGACTGAACCACTCTAGAATCAATCTCCCTAAAATAAATTCTCATCAATTGTCTTGGAAAAATTGTTTCAAATAAAAATGATAGGCATATTCTCTTTCTTTAATCGAGCTATTTAATCGATTTTAATCGAACCTTTATAACAGATTTACTAAGGATATTGAAAGGAATAAATCAAAGTTTGTTATTTTCTGTGATTTTGATTGGAGTTATTTTGCTTGAATAAAAAAAAAACCTACAAGACCACATTAAAAATTCCATTTTAATATTTAGAAACTTCTTCAAAACATAGAGAACCAGTAGAAAATAATTAAAAAATATTTATATATAAAACACGATCCCAATATATCCACTTATGAGTTAAATCTCATAAAATTTAATCAACTGTAAAATGATTACCTTCTTAGAAATATTAATCATTGGATTAATCTTGAAGAAGAAAAATGTAGAAACTTATGGTTGTTTTCTTTTAACTCGCAAGTGACCTGAAATTAATGCCTTGCTTAAATTGAACTAAAAAAATGACTGAAAATAAAATACAAATTTTTAAAATTATTAGTAATTAAAAAAAAAAAAGAAGAAAAGTTTCTGAATTATCAAAAAATAATTAAATAACTACACAATATTTATGTTGTTCTTAACTTATGGTGTTAGACATCGAAATAAATATGGCTGCCAAAAACTTATTTCAATAGATAATTCATGTGAAGCAGATCCAACAAAAAAAAAACAAACAAAAAAACATACTACTACTAATAGTTATAAAGTTCTAGTTAAAATCAATTTAGTTAGGCATTAATGAATATTCTCTGTATATAATCAATTTCTTGATCTTTATTTCCTTTTGATTAAAAATTCTATGTATATGATAAAGTGGTGTAATTGTGTCTCTATAAGTATAAAGATAAAACGGTCATATTCTATGGTGACTATACAGAAGGGTTTTTTTTTTTATTACCGAGTTTATCCTGAGAATGTTTTGTACATAATTAAAAATACGCTCGATATTAAATTATTCATAGTACATTAAAGAATTTAAAATACTTTGGACAGTATCATATGTTTTTCTGATAAGAGAAAGAATATATGGATTTGGTATCAAGCGGAATATAACCCGGTGGTTATGCTCGCCGGAACGCTCGCGTGGACAGCCCTGCTGTAGTACAAAGTAGGACACAGGAAAAAAAAAAACAACTTCAAAAGCGCCCAGTTCGGAAAAAGGTTGAAAACCCCTGATTTATTTACATCAGGGTACTAACTAATTCTAAAAAAAAACAGCTAACTGTTGCCACAACAACCTTGAAAATACGAAAGCTTATCAATCAACGAGTTTTTTTTTTGGGACGTGCTTGTAATCAGTTAATACTACAATTTTCCCATTGTCATGATTTGTCCTCTATTTAACACAATTTATAATTTACTCAAGACGCGAGCCCTTAACCATTAGGAATAATGATAAAAGAACAACGGGACTACTTGAACCAAAGTCGTGTTCAGCGACATCCGGAATTGATTATGGAAAAAATTCAAATTACAGATTTCACTTTTTGTACATAATTAAAAATACGTTCGATATTAAATTATTATTATTATTATTATTATTATTATTTAAGGCGCCTCAACATCGTGGTCATTTGCGCCCAGAGCCTTCTCAGTGCACTGCCGGCATCCGGAAAGTGTTCTCTCCTTACAGACAACACTGCTTATCACCGGACAGTGAGCTGTGGAGGCTCCTAGAAAGAGAAAATTTAAGGGTAGCATGGGATCTCCGCGTTGCTAGTCCAGCGCGCTACTACTGAGCTAGACCCTTCCCTTATTAAATTATTGATAGTACATTAAAAATGTGAGATACTTTGGACAGTATCATGTTTTTCTGACAAGAGAAAGAATATATGGATTTCGTATCAAAGCGGAATATAACCCGGATTTGGAGAAAAGCCGGAACTCTCGCGTGGACGGTACAAGGAGGGACCACAGGAAAAAAAAACTTCAAAAAGGGCCAGTTCGGAGAAAGGTTGAAAAATCTTGATTTATACACACAGAGGTACTATATAACTTTTTTAGTTTAAATTTTAGTTTAGTAAGCAAATAGAAAATATTCTTAATTTTTTTTTAAGATAATAATTATAAACATTTTTCTTTTGGATTCTTTGTGTTTTGTTTTATTCTCTTAATTTTATGATATAGCAATTTATCTTTTCTATCTTTTAAAACATTAATTATAAGGTTAAACAATATTAAGGTTTTGTAAACTTTGGGAGAAAACATCTTTTGTAAGACTAAATGATGAGTTAATTTATTTTTAAAATAACAACTCAGCGACCCTTTCTTGATAAACGTGCTTAAGTAGCAATTTTTATTCCTTAAAATGCTTCATCCCCAACTTAAAAGTCATTGATCAGAAAGAGGGGAAAAAATTGTTTTTTTCGTTTAATGATGAAGTTTAGGAGGGGAGGAATGAAAGAAGGGTAAACAAAGGGCACAATTGAGTTTATAAAAAAAGAGACAGAATTAACAATAATTGCGGGCTGCTTTAGGGCTGAATAATAAAAAAATATTTACAATATTGTGGTCTTAATATTCACGGTAATTATATGTATTTAAGACGAATCCTTTGTCTTTATATCTATAATTGAGAGAATGGTAATTTCATAATGTGGTAGCATAGGCTTAGGACAATGCCAAGGATATCGATAAACAATAAAAAAGTTTTCGGTTCTCATGTATGTTTTCAATTGAGTACTTAAAATAATATTGGTAGTTAGTTATCCTTAGTCCGGAGACTGTTATCAGCAGGATATGGAAACTTGCGGAAACATTGGTTTCCACTATTCAACGTACATTCTTTGCACTCATTTATTATTGATCACATCGTACGGTTAAATCTGAATAGTCAGGTTGCTTTGCTTTACGTTACGATGCAAATACAATTTGAATGCCTGCAAACTTTCAAAATTTTGGCTTAACAAGTATTTGATTTATAAGTAGAACTTTTAATATATCTATAAGGATTATTGTTTTCTATAATCCTTTCCATTATTTTTGAAGTAATGCACAAGAAATGCAGTAATATCATTCAGAATATTTGTTTCTGAATATAACTACAATGAAATTATTGACAAGTGGCAGCTTATGATGGTTTTTCTGCAAGCACTGCCCGATGTACGTATATGAATAGTGAAGTGTTGTCATTAGTTCAGAAAATTTTTCATAGTTTCTGGGGATTTTGGTTTCTTAGAAAGAAATGCTGTATTTATTTCTATTGTGGGTGAACTTATTAGCGAGAACCAGAACAAAAGGGTCTTGTTACCCCAACAAACCTCGCCGTTTGTCAAACCTTGAATATTGAACCTTGGTTTAGTTTTAACCCCCAAAGTTTACATCTTTTAAACACACTGTTGATGAACTATTGAAACAAATTAAACCGCTATTAAAGTCATAGAAATATAAAAATGAGAATACAAAATGCATGAATATTATTGAATAGATGGAATAAATGTATATTTGTTTCTGCAAACAACTGCTATGAAATTATTGACAAGTAGCACCATAAAATGGTGTTCCTGCAAACATTGCACTGATGTACATATCTGAAAATAAGAGATGAAAGGGAAGCGAAGTGTCATTTCCTTATTAAGGTCAGGAAATTTTGCACTAGTTTTCGTTGATGTTCGTTTCTAGAAAAGAAATCTTACATTTGCCTTGAGGGGGATTGTTTATTTGTATAGAAGCGTTTCTGCCTGAACAGGAAATGGTACATTTGTTGTCTCTTTATGGCATGTAATTCTATTTCTTTTTTCATTTATGATTGCTATTTTACTGGAGCATCCGCTTATAGGATGCTGTACTCAATCCACACCCAAACAATCCTAGTGCGTTAATAAACACCAGGATGATGGGACAGTAAATTCATCTCCAACTTCAGCATCAAATGCCATAGTTTTAGGAATAGTTATTAACCAAATGCATTCTAAAAGAAGTTAAATAATTTCAAAGACATACTTAGTGTCTGAAACCACACTTTTCCGGATTCAAAGATATCATAATTTGTATTTTGATGAATAGTAAATTTTGGAAATCTGTCGTGAACACGGTATTTGCTTTTAGAACTTTTAACATGATCTACATGAGCTTAACTTCTTCTATTAAGTTTTGGGTTTAGCAATACCCTTGAATTAGTTGACAGACGTTCAGTTTGATTGATTTAATCAATTCTTAGTTAAGTGAATACAAATAATGTTGACATATATCTCACTCGTAGTCACATTAACTGTACTCATGGCAGGCAATTTGTCAAACTATACTGCAAATTAAGACTGGAAAAAAAATCACAGAAACTTTATGAAAATCATTTATGTGTATCACATTTATAACTTCAAATAATTATTTTATTACTATCTATTTATTTAACCTTCAGAACGCTAATATAATTAGTACTACTTATGTTTAATAGTGTTAATAAAATTAGATTTACTCTGTTAATAACATCAAACTAAATTACAATCATTACGTAAACCACCAACAATAATTAAGTATACAGCTAATTAAATAATTTAATTTTATAATATGCGTGTCACTATGTCTGTTTTAAACCTTGCTTTTAAAAGTCTTCTTCTTAATACGCAGAAATTGGCTTAACTAATTATTTAATCAATAAACAATAATCCCTTTCAAATAAATTATTCTTCCCATTTTTACTCAAGTATTATAATAAATGTTATATTTCTACAGTTTTTATTATTGAATATTTTTCTCTGAAAATGGGCTGAATTAATAAATAATGAAATTTGAACATTTTATATATATATATTTTTTTTAATTAAATCATTTATTTATTTAATAACATTAGGACAGAATTATTTTCAATAAATCTTCTTTTGTTCTTCATAAAAACGTAAAGAAAACTTTATTTCAGCCGATTCTTTATTTATATTCAATTTGCGTCCACATAAAATGGTGATTAATGATAGCTGAAGTTAAATATTCAGTAATATTTAATAAAAATTTTATTAGTATGAGTTTAAATGGTTACATTTAAATGGTGCGATAGTTTCAAATGATTTTATCAATAATCAATTGAATATAGTTTGCAGATAACAGTTTTTCTGAAAAGAGAATAAAAAAAATCAAGTAAACCGTGAAGAGAAATATGCCGAAGAGAATGATGATGTTTAAGTCACATGAACACACATAGCTTTATCACGATAGATCTTACGAACTTATATCATGAGTAATATTAATCATGTCACCGCCTAAAATTACCACTTGTTATTTTCATCATACATCAAAATTATGTTTGCCAAAGTTTAAATCAAATATTACTTTGATTCTACGGACCTAGAAGTTTAAAATTATTTTCTCTATTACTGCATGAAGTAAAATCCTATCAGATTATCGAATTTGGTTCTCAGCGAAACATTTCTGACACTTTTTGCCTCCAAATTTTTTTTTTTTTTTAATTGGTTTGTGTGTATGTGTGTGTGTGTGTGTGTGTGTATGTTAGAGAGAGAGAGAGAGTTTTTGTAAAGCATAAGTCAAATCGAAAAATGACAGAATGTTGTGGCCATTCTAATTGGTTACAGCAAGAGTATGCGGAAAGGAGTTTCGGCCACTTTTAATAATGAGAAAATACCCTTAATGAATTTGCTGTTCTGTAAGAGCCCAAAATTTTATTTAATCTTATTGTATTCTCTATGAAGTATGAGGGACAATCACTTTTTCTTTTTTTTTAAGGCATGTCAACATCTATGGTCATTGGCGCCCGTAGCCTTTTCGTTGCAATGCTGGCCTCCGGGCAGTGTTCTCTCGTTATAGACAATACTGTCCATCACCGGACAGTGAGATGTAGAGGCTCCTAAAAAGAGAAAATCTAAGGACAGCATTGCTGGTCTGAAACCCTCATACCTCCGCGTGAGTGTCTAGCGCCTACTACTGAGATAAACCCTCCCCTATCACTTTTTCTATTAGCAGGAGATGTTAATATTTCTGAAAATCCAAATGTTCTAGTAAAATTGTTGTGGTTTGTTCCGCAGAGCCGGAAAGAATCAGAGATATTTTCCGTGATAGCCTGCTTCTTTTTGTTTTCATCGACCGGTTTCGCGCGTCCGCCCATCATCAGGAAGTTTTTTGTCAAACAGTGTGATAACATAGACTTACACAGAGCAAATTGATGACACTGAGTGTATCAACTAAATTTTCTCTGTGCAAGTCTATGTTAACACACTGTTTGACAAAAAACATCCTGATGATGGGCGAACGCCCGAAACCTGTCGATGACCACAGAAAGAAGCAGGCTATCACAGAAAGTATCTCTGATGGTTCTAGTAAAATATCAGTTCTTTGGTTTAAAATGGAAGAAGGAAATTTATCCCTATGGGTAACTTCATCGCTGCTTGTAAGTTCCGTCGTTACTCTCTCACTTAACTGCCAGTCCAGAGAATGTAAGCACAAGTAGGCCCCAAATTGCCTGAGAGTTTCCTCAGTAGACACGTCACCGAAAGCAGTTAAGCTCTCTTTACAAAGCCCTTTAATTGACACAGAACATGAAACAGTGTAATCAATGGTATAGCGGTCAGGCCAGTTGGCTCATGTGTTTCTTACTCTACAGTACACGTTCAAAAAACCTACTTAATTCCTAAAGACTTTGTTGGCCTGAGCTTTTTTTTTTAAATCTCTTAACCTTCGCTTGCTTTTGGCCAACGGTTTGTCTCCAACAGACCATTCTTTATCTGTAAAAGATTTCTGGGATGGTAAATGATGCAATGTTTCTTCTTGGACAGATAGTTGGCTTTCTCATCGCCAAGTTCCCTGCAAAGCTTGGCAATAGATTGAATTTATTTCTACTCTAGCTTAAAATAAAATTGGTAGGTATTGATGATCTTGGCAATCCTAGTAAATGACAGTCTTCCTGTCAAGTAGATTCTGTCTTAGCAGACTACATCCACAACTTCCTCTTGGAAGACTGTAGCATACTTGCCTAAGCCTACCCAACTGTTAGTTCGAGGTTTGTGACTGTAAATTCCGGCTCCAACTACTTCTATAATTTTCAGAACCAATAGGAGGTCAGATAGAGTGACCTGGTATAGTTAATCGTTGGTTAAGTCTTTTGATCTATATCACGTTGAAGTTCGGAAATGCTTTTCATGCTTGTGTTGTAGATAATAAACTACGTTCATATCTACTAGGTAATCCAATTTTTTGCAGCCTTTAATGAGAAAATGAATTCTTAAAATGTTTTAAAAGCATTTTAGACTGTGATAAAAAAACTGTTTACTGTTTATACGAGTAATAAAAAGTAGTATGTTAAATTGAATATGATTATCCGCTATCCCTTCCTTCCTTTACATCTTCACTTGTATATGCCCTTGCGGCAAAAAAAAAAAAAAAAAAAAATTAGAACCAAAAGAGTTGTAAAAAAAAAACAATCTTAAATGTAAACACAATTACAAAAATATTGAAGAAATTACACATAAAATAATTTATCCTTTTTGTGTTTATGTTTATGAGGTTGACAATAAGAAAATTTAGTCTTAAAGGATGTATATTGTTGCTTTAAACAGTTTATAGTTCCGTGAGATTGGTTTGATAAAACGTAATTTTAAAGTTTCTATTCTATGTGAAACATAAAACAGGTCATCCACAGTTTCGTTATAGCAATACCTCTCGCCCGCTGTGGGCGGTTCTTTCAATAAAATTTATTAACCAGCTATTGTTTTACCTTGGACTGGGGGGAGAGATAACCTGGTGAAAATTAGTATCATTCTAATAATTTAAACAACAATAAAAAAAAAAATATTGAAATCCTTTCTTTTTCATTATTAAGCAAATTAATTAAGTTGAAATTCCCACATCGTTTCGAATACGAAAACCTGGAAGCAATATTAAACAAGAAATAAGGATAAACAATGCCAATATTATGAAGTAATAATAATAAAGTTTTCTTTATTATCTTTAGTGAATTTATTATATTTTTATTCTAGTTAGGTGTAAACATTATCATATAGTAACTATCTTGAAAATGTAATTAGAGATTCACACCGCGTAAAGGTGTCTTAAGTGTAATTTACTTTCAATGTATTGTGTCCAGGATGTAGACAATTATGTTTTACAAATTGCTATCTCTTTTTATTTTCTTTCTTTTTGT
>JAAEAF010009946.1:0-27453 GCA_011037195.1 Triatoma infestans
GACGATTTTCTTTAAACTTGGTATATTAACTACTCATACAAAGAGCTACAACTTTTATTTAAAACATTTCTCTAGGAATTCATTTAATGGCACTTCTAGGGGAGGGGTGGGGTTATGTTTTTCTCTTAAGTGCGATCATAGTTGATTATACAATTCTGTCATCCAAACAAAATTAATTAGAAATAAATGGATGGCCAAAATTCAGAGTTTCAAGAAAATTAGTTACCGGAAGTGGGCTTTTACTGAACGGTTTTTTTCAGTTTTCGTCGTATTTGAATTAATTTGGTACACAAACTATAAAATTTGTCAATTATAATTTTGATAACTGGATTAAGAGAAAGTTGTGTGAGTGTTTCACACCAGATTTTTTATTTTTTTATACTAGAATAAAAGTAAGTAATGGGATTTTAGTTTTGAATTTAATTCATTGATTTGTATTCTGAAAGAGAAAGTATTGATCGGAATCGAAAAGCAAAATGGGTGAACCATTAAGATTTTCCTGACACACTTTTACCGTTTTTTTTAACTTTATACTTTCTTAAGTTTTAGTGAATAAATCGTATGTTGTGCGCATGTGTTTTTTTTGTGAGTGTATCTGTTTAGGCTACAAGGAAGGAAGTTGCTTGCACCAAATACGCATACTACAATATTTCGCAATTATCTGAAATAACTGTCACAGTATTTTACAACTGAAGATCAAAATTTTTGGGAATAAAATATTCTGAGCCCTATGGAGAAAATTTCAATTAACTCCAAACAATGAGTTATCAAGCAAGCATCAAGGAAGAGATATAAAAACATTTCACATATTCCACCCACACATCGGACTTACTTCCTGCGCACCTTGATGATGTTCCTAAAAACGTGTTCGATGAAATTTTAAATTTGTCATTAATTTCTTTCACAGAATTCTTTTTAATAAAGTTGTCTCCTTTTCTTGTAAGGTGCGCATATTTTATGCTTTATTTATTTATTTATTTATTATATTTTTATCAACAAACGACGTAAGCCTTATGGTTGAAGTCATTACATGTGATACATACAGTGATACATAAAATAATAATAGTAAAATAATACACGCTCATTTAACAATTTAATCTTCAAGTAATGCAAAAATGTTTTTTGAAAAGTCCAGATGCCATTTGAAAACCCACATCACCAGGAATATACTCATTCCATGACCTGCATATTCTACAAATGACGTCAGCGTTGAACAGCGCAGTAGTCTTAACGGCAGGGACCACGAAATGCGAAGTACTGCGCAAGCAGCGAGGTGGTACATGAAAAGGAATGGCAGCAAGTAGTTCCATGCAATCAATTTCGCCATTCAGAGCTTCTTCAAGAATAAAAGACCAGCATTTCGTCTTCTAGACTCTATGCTAGAAGCATAAATGAGTAGCACCGCTGGGTAACCTTTTCTCAAAAGTCCTGATGAAACGGTTTTGTATAGCTTCCAATCTGACTATATCCTTCTTGGTGTAAGGACACCAAATCAATGACCCGTACTCAAGAAGGCTTCTAACGTATGCATTGTACATAGTTAGCACCGCTTTGGGATCTCTAAGATCACGAGTGTGCCTTAATACAAAACCCAGTGCTCTCGATGCCTTCCTACAAACATATTCAAACTGTTTTGTGAAAGAGGTCATGACTCAGAGTAACTCCTAAATCCTTCACGTTTCGAGTCCACTCCAATGGTTTGCCATCAATGAGGTACTGATATGATATAAAAGTCTTTTTGCGATAAAAAGAAATGACTTGGCATTTTTTAACATTTAGCTCCATGCCATTACTACAGCACCAGTCAGAAATAAAGCGGAGGGTATCTTGAATTATAATGCAGTCCGACTGGAAAGCAACTTTATGGAAGAACTTCAAGTCATCCGCAAATGCAAGTACCTCAATATCCGAAATCCTTAGTAGAAGGTCATTAATAAAAATTAGGAATAGCCACGGTCCAAGGTGTGATCCTTGAGGTACACCAGATACAACATCAAACCAATGTGATACCTCCGAATGCCACCTCACCCGGCATTTTCTATCCCGAAGATAATCTTCAAACCATTTCAGCATAGGACCACACAAGCCTAGCCACCTCAGTTTCTTCACTAACAAGGAGTGGAGGCACACGGTCAAAAGCCTTTTTAAAATCAGTATAAACCACATCAACCTGGAAACCATGACTAATTTCACCTATTATAAAATGAAGAAATGAAGCCAACTTTGTAACCGTAGAGCGTTGACTTAAGAATCCATGCTGTTTCGTTGTAAATATACTTAAGTGTTCCAACAGCATAATTTCAAAAACCTTGGCCAATACGTTCATAATAGAAATCGGTATGTAATCTTCAATATTCTGAGGGTTATTCACCTTAGGTATAGGAACCTTTATGCAAATCCATTTTATATGCAACGGTCTAAATTAAGACTAGAGAATTCAAATAAAGTGGAATTATTTTTCAAAGATTTTTTTAAAAACCTTAACTTTGTACACATTTAAACTATCACAAATAGGTGTTTATTTAAAAAATGCATAACCTTTACAAGGAGATTTATTATGCAATCTCATTATAAATTAATTGGACAGTTTCTTCAAGTATCTACTGAATTTCATGATTATTTTTAAATAACCTAGCGTGATTATTATTATTTTTTTTAATATAGTATATGTAATTTTTGTTGAATATGTGGCTGGGTTTGCAATGATGGATAACATCTGGTACTTTATCCGTCGTAGCATGCATATTTATTTTGTTCCTGACCGTTTTGGATTTTCATCCATTGTCAGAGTAAATGGAATGATAATAGTAAATTGAACGAAATGGATAGATTTACTCACTCACTCTATAATATAATAATAATAATAATAAATTTTTATTCGTTTCAAACATGTGTTTGGTACAAAGTGAGTTGGTACAAAATAGGTAATACATTATGCTTGGAATTTAAAATAAATAGCGACAATAATATTAAGTAAATACAATAAAATGAAATAAAACTTTTTCACAAATCATTATCGGCAATTAGAAGTAGAGAGAGAAAAAGGAGAGTGAAATAATACAAAAATGAGAAATGAACGGCAAAATAAAATAGAAACCATCTTAGTAAAGATAATGACAATAACAATGACTTGCAATAATAATTATATTAATAAAACATAAAATAATCATTCTTCATTAAGTTAAACATGCAATGAAATAAATAAAAAAGATTTAACCAAATTTCAAAAGAAGAAATTTGTACAAGAAGCAATCATTGACCTGTGGTATTATGGTGATAGAAACATAAATTATACGAAGTATGAGGATTGGCAAACAATGGGATTATTTTGAAAAACTTAGGCTTGCTATTTGGCTTTTAATTTTATACTATTGATAACAAACAGAAATATGTCGTTCACTTTCTCTTTTGTTAATGAATTTAAAAGGTTTTCAATCAATGCAAATGGGCCATAGTTTAGTTTTATATATTTTGATAAAAATTTATTTCTAAATGAAACGAGAGCAGGACATTGAAATAAAAAATGATAAACATCGTCGATTTCTTTATTTGTGCATAGTGGACAATATTTATCTGGAAAAAATTGAATTCTCTCCCCGCGCACCAAAATTCTAGGAAACTTTTTGGAAATCAGCCGCAATTGAACTACTCCCCGTAATTTTTCTATATTACAGTCAAAATTAAAATAGCTTGGTTGACACCCTAGAGGACTTATCAGTCTGTAGTGAGAATTGAAAGACGAATTTAAAACTGTCTCAATGTCCAAACAAAGTAAGTGGTTTTTAAATGCTTCCAAAATGCCATCTTTGTAATATATTATCATGGAGAGCTTCGGATTAACTGCCAGGTGATCATAACTAATAATTTTCCAAAAATTATTTAGGTGGGTAAACCAATTAGATGGGCACTTGATACTGTTTTTATGCAAATGAACTAAGCGGTCGTAACATAACCGGGGAAGTCTATCTTCTGGCATACACAACAACTGGATCCACCAACCGAGGGTACGTTTTAAAATATTTAATTTTATGTGAGTTCTCGCAGTTTCAATTCTGACATATGCGCTCGGAGTGTGAATAGGTATTTTTAGTAACGTTTTAGGATAGATTTACTCTAACGATGGATGAAAATCCGAAACCGGTCAGGAACCAAAAAATATGCACGCTAAAATGGATAAAATATCAGACTTATATCTAGTTTTTTCAAACCATAGTTTTTTTTTTATATAATTTAAGGTGCGTCAACATCTATGGTCATTTCTGCCCTGAGCCTTCTCAGTTCTCTCGTTACAGACAACACTGCCCATTCATTACCTGCTGTAGAGAAGTCCCAACTATTGATAATAGATTCAAGAAAATAGTTCCTGTAAAAATCATTCAGTTTGACAATGCACAGTTTAGTTTCTTTTTCTCAATAAATAATGGCTGTCAGTCGGCATTTCATTAAATATAATGAGAGTCACAAGTGGTACTGCCGCATTTAGGTTTTGTGATCAAGTGGTGCTGTGAAAAAAAAAAAAATTGTCTAGACGCAGAAGGGAAAACTGTAAACGATTAATCACCAGGATGTTCATTGAAATAACTTCTTTTCATCAGTTTCTTTTCTTCAATACTTACAGACATACGTTTGCACAAACATAAAGACATACACAAACACAAACACACATTGAAAGTATAATATAGTGCAAAAGTTTTCTGCCACATTTATCACTTTACAACTCTTACCATACTTGTAAACTCAGCGTTAAAATTCACCCCTTTTTTTACAGGTTATTCTAACATAAATGTTAGTTTATCCCCACCATTTACTTGGTTAATATTAACAGTCTCTATTGCTATACTAATAAAAAAAAAAAATAAGCAGGTCCAAAAAAACTGATGTAACAAGCATACATACACACGCAGACGGACTTAATCTTAATACATTTCATGCTTGGTTAACCAATGATTTTTTACTTTCTCTTCCTTCTTGTAATTCCTTCCGATCGTGTCAAATTTTCGGTGGCGAGTTTACACCGGAAATACAAGTTTCAAGATCGCAAATGTCCAAAAAATTTGGTTTATAGAAAAGTCTGTGTAGGTATATAAACAGGGTGTAACACCAACCTCTGGCCATACTTCGGGATATGGTTTTTCACTTCATTTGGAACAAAAAATTACTAATAAACTTTGGTCCGATTCGTTCGCCTTCAAAAGTTATTCTTCATTTTGGAAAATTTTCAATTTTCCTACTTTTTCTCATAAAATTGATTATATCTCAAAAAGTTTTTCACAAAAATCATAATCAATTAGACCTTTGGAAAGAGCATTGAATTTCCTATAAGAAACAGAAGTTTTATTTTAATTTAATTAAATATAAGGTTTTTCAGTGACTTTAAACTCAACCCTACAGCGCTTCGACAGTTAAAAGCCACTTTTCAATAGTATATTCTTATAAATTTCTCTAAGGCTAGCGTAAGGTCCGGTTCCAGAAAAAATATCTACATTTCACCAGCTTTCCAACGATAATAAATAATATCATGGGGTTTCTTTCTTGTTTTGTTAAAGAAAATGCGAAATAAATGTAAAAAACGACAAAATTCAATTTGAGAACTGTTACAAAAATATCCTAAGATTAATTAATAATTAAAAATAATCTTAGGGTATTTTTATAACAGCTCTCAATTTTCATTTTGTGTTTTTTTTTTCGCATTTTCTTTAACAAAACAAGAAAGAAACCCCATGATATTTATCATAGTTGGAAAGCTGGTGAAATGTAGATATTTTTTCTGTAACCGGACCATACGCTAGCCTTAAAGAAATTTATAAGAAAATACTATTGAAAAGTGGCTTTTAACTGTCGAAGCGCTGTAGGGTTGAGTTTAAAGTCACTGAAAAACCTTATAATTAATTAAATTAAAATAAAACTTCTGTTTCTTATAGGAAATTTAATGCTCTTTCCAAAGGTGTAATTGAATATGATTTATGTAAAAAACTTTTTGAGATATAATCAATTTTATGAGAGAAAGTAGGAAAATTGAAAATTTTCCAAAATGAAAAATAACATTTGAAGGTGAACGAATCGGACCATGGTTTATAAGAAATTTTTTGTTCCAAATGAAGTGAAAAAGCCATATCCCGAAGTATTGCCAGAGGTTGCTGTTACACCCGGTATATTTATGTAAGAATGGTATGTACATATGTTAATCGTACATATGTGGACAGCATAGCTCAAAAACGAAAAATTGCAATTGGTATCTCAATGAGATCCGCAAGGATGTATTCTATCAAAAATTCCTCAACCAGAAGTTCAACTTTATTGAAAGGATTTTTCAGTTTTTAAATGATTTTTTACGAAAATGGCTCCAACGATTTTTTATGAACTTGGTTTATCAATGTGATGGATGCCAGAAACATATTTTATTGGAAAAATATTATTTCAAGAATATCCTAACATTCAAAGGGGTAGAAGAAGTCCAGTTACAGGAAGAGTTCAAGAACCTTGTTAGCAATTGTCTACCCCTCCTTCTCACAGGGGAAGATTTGAAATAACAATTAGAAGATATTCCTTAAAATATAGTCTGTATTAGACACCGAACCAGAACACTTCAGGACTATTCCAGTTTAAGTTATAACATAAGAGTTTATTCCAACTAGTTCCAGTATACTTAGAAGCAGATTATTGTGATATTGTAAAGATTAAGTTCTTATAGAGAATAATATAATTATTTTAAAAACAGTGGTGCTCTCTTGATTTTAATACTTACTAATACTTCTCTCTTAAACATAATATATACTTACAAACACAAGTCCTTTTACTAAACCGCTCGTGCTACTACAAACATACATCACACCAATTACATTTCATCAACTACACATATTATGAAGAGCTGCAACTATTATTTGGGATTCCGAAAAGTTCAAATATTACATATTACTTGTGGTTGGTTCCTGCAAAGCTGGAAAGCACCAGAGATATTTTCCGTTATAGCAGGTTTTTTTTTTTTTATGGTCATCGATCGGTTTTGGGCGATCGCCCATCATCAGGATGTTTTGTCATAACAGTGTGATAACACTGACTTGCACAGAGCAAATTTAGTTTATTTATTTGCTTCTGGGATACAATTCATAGCAAGGAGTGGGGTATATAATTAAACAGTAATTATAATAAAAATAAAAACTTACAAAAACACAAAATAAATTTAAAATATAGAGAAATAGTATAAAATAGAAACAAACAGGAACTACATACCATAAGATAAACTAACAGAAAAAACATCTTTTGAATTGCAAATGTATACATCTATACAGGGTATAACAGCAACCTCTGGCAATACTTCGGGATATGGTTTGTCACTTTATTTGGAACAGAAAATTTTTAATAAACCACGGTCCGATTCGTTTGCCTTCAAAAGTTATTCTTCATTTTCTAAAATTTTCAATTTTCCTACTTTTTCTCATAAAATTGATTATATCTCAAAACGTTTTTCACATAAATCATAATCAATTACACCTTTGGAAAGAGCATTAAATTTCCTATAGGAAACAGAAGTTGTATTTTAATTGAATTAATTATAAGGTTTTTCAGAGACTTTAAACTTAACTCTACAGCTCTTCGACTGTTAAAAACCATTTTTCAATAGTATTTTCTTATGAATTTCTTTAAGGCTAGCGTACGGTCCGGTTACAGAAAAAATATCTACATTTCACCAGCTTTCCAAAGGTAATAATATCGTGGGGTTTCTTTCTTGTTTTCTTAAAGAAAATGCGAAATAAATTAATGCGAAGATAACCACAATTTTCGTTTTGTGGTTTCTTTACATTTATTTCGCATTTTATTTAAGAAAACAATATCCCGACCAAACCATAACAATTTAAGACCAAACCATATCCCGAAGTATAGCCAGAGGTTGCTGTTACACCCTGTATATATTTGTGTGTGTGTGTGTGTGTGTGTGCATATAAAAGAGAAATTCAAAAAGAACTAAAATGGTGTCAAAAAATTAGCTGAAATCCTTAAAAATAATGTGATGTAAAAATAATATACAAAATTTATTGAGAGATGAACTATTTTAATGAGACTGCTTTAATAAAGAATAAACATATATAATTTATCTTATGAATATCGAGATTTGATAAAAAACATTCAAAATTATCAAGATTGCTTTCATTAATTAGAATATATTCATTTAAATAAAGTTTTCTGTAAGTTAGGAAAGAGGGGACAGTCAACAAAAAAGTGAATTAAGTTATCCTTTTAAGTTATTAAGTCTCCTTTAATAATAATTCTTGCCAGTTTATCACATGCAAGTCTTAATTATGCCATCAATTTAATTTTAACAAAATGTACATTGCAATGCAGATAATCTTCACTGATTCCAAGATTACTAATATTTCAGAAAGATGAACTGTATCTAGCATTTATTAATTGTTTAATATCTTTACACCTACAATGATTTTTCCTAGTTTCAACTAAGCTAATAATATTACTTGATACGATTTCAGAATTTTAATTCTATTCAGAGCAAATTCAGTTCATAAAGTTTCATTTTTTCTTTTTCAGTTTCAAATTTATTACATACAATTTATAAGTTTATATGCCAGAGTTTATAAACTGAAATTGCACTGTGCAAGTCTGTCTTATCACACTGTTTTTTCAAAACTTCCTGATAATGGGCGAATACCCGAAACCAGTCAATGATTATAAAAAGTAGGAGGCTATCATGGAAAATAGAAGTAGAATTAGAATGACACAGGGGGGACTCAAACCCATGCACGGCAGCCTACGGGAGGCTCCAAAACTTTCCCCACCAGTCCTTCTTGGAGTACGTTTCCTCCGGTCTCAACCTGCTGAAGATCTCATACCACAATCTGCCGATCGCAACGCAATCAAACAACAGGTGAGAGGCCGTCTCCTCCTCTTCCTGACACAGTCTACACAAGGGCGCCGAATCAACCAATCCCACCTTGTGCAGATGTTTCTTGAACCTGCCTTGCCCTGTAAACAGGCCCGTTATCAGACAGATCTGATACCTGCTTAAATCCAGGGTCTCTCAGGTTCTTCTTCTACACACCTCTGGCATGACAGTTTTGCCGTGTTTAGCTCCAGTACTTAGCCTCCAGGGACGATTATGTTCTCTCCGAGTCCATTCGCTTAGATACGCCCTCGCCATACTTTTGGCTATTCCCAGAACAGGTTCCGGCCCACAGAATGGAGTATTCGCTCCATTCCTGGCCAGCTGGTCGGCTAGTTCATTACCTTTAATCCCCTTGTGTCCCGGCACCCATACCAGACGCACTTAGTTATGCCAGGACAACGCCTCCAGGGAGTCTCTACACTCCCTGACTGGTGATCATGGAAAATATCTCTGATATTATATATTACCTGTGAACATTTGAAATCGAAAATTTGACAACATTTCACATATCTTTTGACAAGATAATGAAAGTAAAACAACAAAGTAATTAAATTGAAAAATAGACAAAAATTAAATTTGTAAATAATGGGTTAGGAACTCTAAATTTAGTTTCAATTCACTACAAATTTCTAAACTATAAGGAAAACCAATAACTTTAATTTTCATTTAGCTAGGAGATCAATTTTGGAGAAGATGAACTCATTTAAGTTTAACAAGTTAAACTACAAAAGTAATTCTGTTGTTACACAAAACAATATTTAATTACACTAGAAATTATTATGTGTTCAAGGAAAATTATTTTCCCAAATTTAGTTACTGAAACCATATTTGATGGAAATAGATGGGATCTTTGACTTATGAACGCTCTTAGGCAAACTTAATTTATCTTTTACAACTTAACAACTGTCATATACCGGCACCAATATTATTTGTAAAGTGCCTTTGATAATTTACTACAGATACTAATCCCAATTATAAGTTTATAAAACTTTAGAGTTTCTGGCAATTAAAAGAAATTGGCTCTAAATAGCTACATCAATTGTAAAAAAAAAAAAAAAATTTTGTGTAAAAGGAAGTCCTAGAATAAATAATTTAAATAATAATAAAAAATGTGTTATATTTAGTAAACCTTCAGAAATAGATGTCGAACAAATCACTAGGCTTTAGCTCATCACTTCATATTCTTGCCCACTTCACTGTACACTTTTTCAGACGGTTACATTTTCTGTGAAAACACCGATAAGCAAGGAAACCACCATTGATATTCTAGTCCACAGAAGATTTGGTTTTGTTGTCAAGATTAGATTAGATTAGAAACGGGGGGGCGAGCCTCATTTCACTGCGACCTACAAGGCGAGGTCTATTGTGGATCCTCTTAAATTGTAGCACAATCCCCAGCTTTGCCCTCCTAATCAATCCTAGCAAAGCAGAGAGCGGCTTCGTCACGAAGCTCATAGCTTCGGGATTGCCTGTCCCCAATTGAAAAAACTTTATCTGCCAGTTGTAGATGGTGCATGTGTCTGTTCAGCCTACAATGCCCTGTTAGTAGACCCACAATTAGCCTTACATCTCTCCGGGTTATATGGCTCTGTAGATCTCTGGTATATTTAGGCAAATGTCTCTTGATAAAGAGCTTTGCCTGCCTCTGTCCTGGATTCTCACCCGCCTACGCAGACGCTGTTCTTCTATCCAACCTTCGATAGAAGTTTGAATAAGGCTCCTAGACAAGCCGCAGAAGGGTTCGGGGTCTATAAAAGTATCCTGCGAACCCTCCCTTGCTAGGGCATCCGCCTGTCCTTTCATTACCCAGAAACCCCGCATGTCCCGGCACCCAGGCAAGTGTAAGTTTATTCCGAGTACCCACCTCGGTTAGGGCAAGTAGGCTATTCCACACCAGTCTTTGTAGTCATAATCTCTAATAATTTATAGATTTTGGAGAAGTTAAGATAATTAAAAAAAAAGAAGATTTTTATCTGTCTAGGGCTGAAATGCTAATACTGTTTTCAAATATAGGTGCAACAGAGCAAAGAAGGTGCCACAAATCTGGCATTAAGTTGTTGAGCTCATCATATTATTCCCAAATCTAAAAAATATAAACGACTCTTACTATAAAACCCAATCATTCCCATATTGTTCTTATCATTTTACTATTTACCAGAACACCCCTTTTTAGGTAATAGTTAACAACTTGAACTGAAACATAGCTGCCTAGTAGTTTTCCTAGTTGTATACCACATATGTGAAAACTCCGGTAAATTACGATGAAGATCAAGATTATCATCCTTTCTAGGATTATTGCTTCTCCTACAATCTAATTTTTAGGATCATATCTTGCAATTCATCCAGAGTTCCTCTGATTTCGCGCGAGAATTCTTCAACGGAGTTTAATCGCTTGCTATCACCTTACAATCTGTAGTGGTGGCCTCCAGAAATATCAATTGATGCTTGCGATCTCATGCAAGGGTGAGATGAAGTTGATACAAACCATTGAACTAATTCCTTTTCTAGGGGTTTGGGGGCTTATGGACCAATATGGACGGTTGTGTTGAGTAAAGAGGTATGATTGAAAAGTGATAGGTGCAGTTAGCCGAAATGTGATCTTGACAATGAGGAAGCTAGGTTGGGCAAGAATGCGGGAAGATTAGTGCATGTTACTGAAATGTAATATTTTTTTCGAAACATAGACATTAAGAAGAGACTATATGTGACTGCTACAAGTTAACCACAATGTGTAATTTTTTGCACTAATTCATTTTTATTAAAGTAAAAAAGTAAAGTAATGCTTATTTTTTCAGGCGGGCTTAACGTCCAACTACCAAATTAGGTGTCGTGGACGGGGGCGGAAGCACTTACTTTACTATTAATATTTTTTAAACAAATATAAAATTTAGTTATACGCTGGACTCGAACTGGGGTCCTCCCACTTACAAGTCCATGCTCATAACCAATACACCAACACCCGCCCCTTTCATTTTTATTAACTGCATTTTTAATCCTGCATAAGCTATAATTATATGCCCATTTTTCTCTAAATATGGGCCCTTTTGAAGGAACATTAGGTGTGTGATCGGGAGGTGAGGTTTACAGAATGTTAGGTTGTAAAGAACATTAAGGGTACGCTGATTGAACGTGTAGTGGATAAATAACGATAATAAACTTACCGGACTGAATGTCAAAAGCAAACTAACCACGGAAATATTGATTATATTTCTACAATATAAAGCAAGTACAATTATTTCCATTCATAATCAGGGATTAGCTGGAGGGCGTCTAGGCTAAGGGATTAGTTAGTGGGAAATATTTTAATTAAATTATATATATTGAATATTTGCCATTTTAACTAGCAGAAAATCCACTATTTAATGAATATTAATAATGTTATGTGATTGTTCAAAAATAGATCTTTTTTGCTAATATGAAGTAATAAAAAAACCAATCATAATTACAATTGAGTTTTTTATTGGGTCATGATACTATAACGCAGTCACTGGTGCCATCTAGGAGAGAAAGCAGGTGCCTCAAGTTCTCCTAGTGGCCGCTAGTAAGAGCTGGCGGCGCGCTATTGCTCTGTCTGGAAGAATTGAGAATGTTCTAGACCCTTCTCCACCGGTATAAATAGTGGGACAACAGAGGTTTGCGGAGAGTTTTCTTCTTACAAACGAAATGTACGTTTGTGAAAAGTGTATAAAAAGTGAACAAAGTAAACTTTTGTGGTTTAAACTGTGAATTAATTATTAATAAGTGTTGTATTTATAATTTATTGTGTAAAACAATAAATTGGTGTTTTTCTTATTGAAGTTTAGAGTATTTTATCTAAACGAACCCACTTAAAACTAATTGTATTAGCTAGTTTAGAGGGAAAAACGTTACAATACTTTGCAAAAACTTTCTTCTTCAACTTATACTTACATCCAGGACAACAGAATTTTGTATTATTAACAGAACATAAATAAAAGAACAGATCCGTAACATGATATGAATCCTATTGCTAAGATACACATTACAAACATTATTTAACTGAGTTTCTTCTACTTTTTTAAAATAAAACATCTTAGGCTTAATGAATCGATAACATATTAAAAGATATCCATTAATTTTAGAGACAACATTTATTATTTGTAATAATTCTGGGACATTATAATTACGTAACGGAAAATACTTTAAAATATATTGTTCTTGAAGTGGATTTTAAATTGAGCATTTGAAAAAGGAATGTGCCAAATATTCGAACTTCATATCTATTATAAATACAATACAATATAAAAGCAATACAATAATCATTCGACATTCGCGATTTTGAGGTTCGCAAATAGGTTATCGGAGAATTGATAAATGCATCTGTTTTCTACATTCGCATTTGGAATTTTCGCGAATTTATGGAGCGTAAAGGAAATCCCAAAATTTATGGTTCAAAAAACTTGTAATGTTTTTTTTTGTACATATATTATTTTTCTTAATCTGGTTTTGGCTGACCTGTTTATACCTGCTAGTTTTGATTATTCTAACACATAGTAAATACAAACAAAATGTTCTTTTTCGTAAACAATTTTATTTTATTACATATACATATATGTGTACCACGAAAGGAACTTCCATATTGTCATACCGAGCAGAGGCGAATGGGGCTGCGACCCACCCCTGTTCGGTAACTCGATCTGGTATCAGATGGATCCAAAACTCCGACTGGGGCCCAAAGTTAAAATTAAGGCCAGCCTAGGGAAGTACGCCACGGTCTTTCAGGCTGAAGTCGTGGCGTTACAACTCTGCGCTAGGGAGATTATAAGGCAAAGGATAGTGGGTAGAAGAGTGGCCATATACTCCGACAGTCAGGCAGCCCTGAAGGCACTTTCCTCACACCAAATAGTCTCAAGACTGGTGTGGGACTGCCTACTTGCCCTCACCGAGGTGGGTACTCGGAATAAACTGATACTCGCCTGGGTGCCGGGACATGCAGGATTCCTGGGCAATGAGAGGGCGGATGCCCTAGCGAGGGAGGGCTCGCAGGATACCTTTATAGGCCCCGAACCCTTCTGCGGCTTGTCCAGGAGCCTTATTCAAACTTCTATCAGGGGGTGGATAGAAGATCAGCGTCTGCGTTGGTGGGAGGGAACACCAGGACAGAGGCAGGCAAAGCTCTTCATTAAAAGACATTTGCCTAAATTTACCAAAGACCTACTGAGCCAAACCCGAAGGGATATAAGGTTAATTGTGGGTCTACTAA
Organism: Triatoma infestans; assembly: GCA_011037195.1. Classification (NCBI taxonomy): domain Eukaryota; kingdom Metazoa; phylum Arthropoda; class Insecta; order Hemiptera; family Reduviidae; genus Triatoma; species Triatoma infestans. The sequence goes on from JAAEAF010009946.1 coordinate 14,118, forward strand.
CAGGGCATTGTAGGCTGAATAGACACATGCACCACCTACAACTTGCGGACAGTGCGGTATGCCGATTCTGCAGGTAGAGGAAGGAGACCCCGGCGCACATACTTTGTGAGTGCGCCGGCCAGAAGCTTCTTCGTGGCGGAGCCGCTCTTAGCTTTGCTAGGATTGATTAGGAGGGCAAAGCTGGGGGCTGTTCTGTAACTTAAGGGGATCCACAATAGACCTCAATTTGTAGGTCGCAGTGGAATGAGGCTCACTCCCCCCTTCTATTCTATTCTACATGTGTACCATTTTTTAGTTGTTTATTTCAAAGAACAATGCCTGCCGCATAAAGAACACAACAGTAAGATATGTAGAGTAATCATAGTTAAAAGTTTAAACACATTAATTTTTAGCCAGTTCTTGACTCGCTGTTAGACAAATATTTTTATTTTTTATCTCTGTTTTTTTTTTTTTTTTTCCTTTTTTTTTATTATTATTATTAACTTTATTGACCATTTTGTTATTTAATATGTTATTATTATTTTTTTGTTTTAATAATTTTGATTATTATGCATGTTCACATGTAAATATACAGCTATATAAATTTCTAATTAAAGGTAGTTTAACTAGTTTTTTTTTTTACACTCAAGAACATAACCACTTCTTTATGAATAAATATAGATCTCAACATTCGCGAATTTATCAATCATGAATGTTTTTGAGAACATAACCCTCGCGAATGTCGAGGGATTGCTGTATTTAATTCTTATAATATCTTTTGAAGAGGCTCTTATATGACCTTTATTCTGAATGGAAATTACTCCCGAAGTTATAAATTATGGATTAAGATCCATGCCGTAGATCAAACTCGATTCCACCTCAACATATTATATCTTTTGAAAAGCAGATGAATGTCACCTATAATTTAGCTTTAGAAAAAACGTCGGTGTTGTATATATCTATCTATAGAATATTGTTTTTCAATTAAAAAAAAAAACTGTTAATAATTTATCCAAAAATATCTCTTGCAAAAAGAATTCTTATTTATCGTTATAGTAAAAATACGCCACACAATGTTCGTTCATCTTCAATCCGAATTAAGGTAATTTAAAAGCACGTCATACAATCATGTTTCATTGCTAAGCTGTCCATATATCTCAAGCCCATACTACTACCATTTTATCATCCACAATAATCCGTATTTTATCATCCCTATATATGAATGTAAATCCCTTTTACTACAACTTCAAAATAGCACTTTAAACATTACAGTAAAAAGTTTACTTTTAAAAATGAAGAATTACTCGTTAAAAATTAAATATTTATCATATAATTCTCAACAATTTTTATCTAATGAAAATAAAACATTAAATATTAAAAACCATTTGCACACTTTAAGATTAAACTTTTACATTAGTACTTACAATTCCGCCACAATAGATTTGGAGGGTTGGATAAAATCAATTGACCTCTTCTTTTTTTAAATAAATAATTCAACCACCCTTCCCCAGCTGACAGCGATTTTTTTATTATAAATTATTTTTTTATTTTGTAATCGCTGAGCACATACTTTTGGCGCAACAGCCACTGAATGGCCAAGACTAACCCAGGCGACGATTTTTATTAAGAAGAGGCGAATAAACACACCGCTGTTTGGTTCTGGCCTTTGCTGCTAACGTTCGTTCTCACTATTTCTCAAGATGCTGGTTCAACATCGCATTTGCGTTCTTCACAGGAAATGAAACCCAAAATTCTCACGCCAAAGGCTATCGCTGAACAAATGGCCTATAAATTTCATATTATTTCGTTGATTTGAACTGCGTTAATGCTACTTCAAACATTAACATTTTGTTATCATCAGAGATATTTTCCAGTGATAGCCTGCTTCATTTTGTGGTCATCAACCCGTTTCGCGTATTCGCCCATCATCAGGATGTTTTTGTCAAAAACCGTGTGGATAACATAGACCTGTGATACTCTCTTGAGTGTATCAACTAAATTTGCTTTGGTGCAAGTCTATGTTATCACATTGTTTTGACAAAAACATCCAAATGATGAGCGAACGCCCGAAAGTGGTAGACAGCCACAAGAAGAAGTAGGCTATCATGGAAAATATCTCTGATGCTTTCCAGCTCTGCGGAATCCATTATAACAATTTTGTTATCTCTTTAGCCATTCAACGTTACATATGACCAATTTTAGAACGATTTATAAATATGCGGAGAAAAGCGTACAAATATGCCCAGAAGCGCGTACAATCTAAACGATACCTTCTTTTAAATTGAAATTGAGGAAATCTTTAAGCAATTCTAACAAAATGAAACCAAATATCTCGGAGATGATTATGATGTGAATATTTTATAATAATTATATCTTATTTTTAACTAATAAAATTCTGGTTCAATATTTCGGTTGATTAAATCTTGTTTATTATTTGTTTGCTTAGATCATATTGAAGAACAAATTAGAAAACAGTTTAGGGTATATTTTTTAGTGGTGATTGCTTACGAACTGACTCTAAAATAGTAACAATCTACAATAATAATACAATTCTCTCTCACATTCACTTTCTATCTCTTTCTTAACTGGGATATTCACTTAACGTAAAAGGCTTACTGAGTTTTCTTGGGTTTTCCTTGAAAAGGGTTCCAACGGTTTAAGCGGAAAATGGTTCCAAGGGTTCCAAAGCGTAAAATTGGAACGCTTTACACTTGGACCTATCACTTTTATTTGAAACATTTTTGCCATTCATATCGACTGTAGTAGGATTCTTAAAAGAAAAAACTTTAAATTGCAAAACCACTTTCCTTGGGGAGGGGCTGTCAACAACAGTCACCAACCTGGCCCTTAAAATAAGGTGCAACGCACCTTTCTCTCTACCACCTACTGGACAGTTAGAGAAAACTATACGCTTTTCTTCTTTAAATTCCATGTTAAATGAAAATTAAACAAATGAAGTTGTGATAACTACTACTACGTACATTAGGAGAAAGTAGTTTGATTGTTTTAAACTAGGTTCTTTTTTTATTATTATTTAAATATCTCCACAAACAATAGAAATATAAAACACATTGTTAGTTTATTAAATAAAATTAAAAGTTCGTGAGTTAAATTAAAAAAAAAAAAAAACATAAATTACACTTAAAATTAATTAAATATAAATAATAATTGGTGAAACGAAAGTGCAAAACAGTGTAATTAATTCAAATTCAAAAAACAATAATATGAAAACATTAGCACTTGTATGTCTGTTTGTATGAAATTAATTAATAATTTTAGACTTTTCCCTATGTTAAAGACTGGGGTTAGGACTAGCATATAAGGGCCTCTTTTACAGGGTCTACTGACCATCTTTTCATTGGGTATTTTTAAAAAAAATAAGATGTTGGAAATAAGTATAATTAAATTCCAAGTCAACATTTTTCAGTTGCTTGTTTCGCCAAAATATGCATGTTCATTCCATGCTAGATTGCGCCTTACATGCGCTTTCATCCAATGGAATACTACCTGTTGATTCAATTTATTAAGCACCAAATTTACTTTTTCAATTAGCGGAGATTAAAATCCAAAACTCTTTTGTCAGATTTATTAAAAAAAAAATCATTGTTAATGCTGACTTCACGAAATTTATGACCGGTTCTTTCAATCCTGTGACAACAGTTCTGATGAAAAATGATGCTGATTGATGATGATGAAAAATGTCAAATATACATATTGTCAGTATAAACAAAATTATATTTTAGAAACTGTGTGAGCCGATAGTGTAAAAAGTTCCAAAAGTGGCCGAGAGAAAAGCGTATTAGTAATGATGTATTTAGAGCTAGTTAGTACTTGTATAAAACTCTCTACTCTAAAAAAGAGTTCTTGACAGAGATCTATAGTGAAGATACTTGATTACTCCTACGGAGTGGTTGCTCGTTTAACTTTTTGAGAATTGTATTATAAATTCCTGAATGCTGCTATCAGTCAGTTTCCTGGTTTCTTGATTGAGTGTTTGAATATTGATCTAGACTCATTGAGATCTGTTTTTTGTTTACACTTCAAATACTCATGTAGGACGACTTGTTGAGCGTTTTTTTTTAGATTTTTTTCGAATTACGACATTCTAACTCTTGATAGTTCGTTTTAGACTGACTTAAATTTTGAAATTTTAAGGAGCGCCCCAAGAGAACAGAAACGTTGAGGCAACTAGTCCCAGCAACATGGAGCTTACCCGCGTTTAATTTTCTCAATTGAAGAGAGTTTGTTCCATGAAAACCACACTTGTTCTGTTTGCTGGGAAGCATAAACACTAGTTAATCCCAAATTTAAATTATAATCTAACTTAGGTAAACACTTTTAGTTGCAAACGCTAGTCACTAGAATCATTCCTTACACAAATACTCAGGTCCCTTCAAAAATACAAACAAACGACAACAGCGGTTTTCGTAGGATACTAAGACGCGTCCAATACTTTCGACGGATATTGCAACGAGCTTTAGAAGATCTTAACATTGGAAGATTTACTTTTCCAATTTGGCCAGTACCGTTTTTTCATCTCCATTCTTTGTCATATAGCTCCATAGGAGACTTTGTCAAAGCGAAAAGCTCTCATGCCTTACCGAAGACATTTAATTGTAATGCGAGAGCCTTTTTCCTTCTGACTTGGGAATACTGTCTGTGATAATTTATCTGGTTCCCCAACAAATCAATATATCAACAACAACAAAAAGTGATAGGTATTTAGCTGTTTAGACGGCCCCGAGCATTTCTGCGGGCTGCCCAGGAGCCTGATTCAAGCTTCTATCTAGTAGTGGATAGAAGATCAGCGTCTGCAATTGTGGGAAAGAACACCATGGCAGAGGGGCAGGTTATTCTTTATTAAAAGACATTTACCAAAGTTTACCAGGTACCTACTGAACCGAAGGGATATAAGGCTAATACTGGGCTCACTAACAGGGCATTGTAGGCTGAATAAGCACATGCACCAACCAATTATTGCAGATAATCCGATATGCCGATTCTGCAGGACTGAGAAGGAAACCCCTTTATGAGTGTGCGGATCTAATGAAGACAAGATTTCTTGAACTCGCGATAAGCAATCCCAAAGCTACGAGCTTCATGACGAGGACAGTTTCAGCTTTGCTAGGCCTGATTTAGAGGGCAAAATTGATGGATATGCTTAGATTTTAGTGGATCCTCAATTTACCTCTTAACGCAGATCTCAATGGAATGAGGTTTGTCCTTCTCCATCTGCCAATCTAATACAATCTAAGTATGTAGATTGCATGTGAAGTTTAAAGTATATCGTTGAAACTTTTTTTTGAGAAAATCCCATCTACAAAAAAAGAATTCTGTAAGGTCGAACTTTCGATTTGATGGATTTTGCCCATAACCTTTCGTGCCTTACCAAATTTTTTGAAGCAAAAATGTAAGCCATAATGTCTCGAAACCATCATATCCCCCATACCTGAAATTTGGCCAATAAATTTTAAATAATAAATGAAAGGAATGGTAGTTTTTATAGTTCTACTATCAGTGCAATGACAGTGCAATTTTGTCACTTTATTATAAGAAACTCTAGATATTAAAAGTATAAACAAGTATAAATAATGAGGCTTATAAATATGAAATAATAATTAAATATTTCTCTTTACGGTACAACATGCTGTGTGGGCAGTGTATTGCTATATGTTCTCTACTATATTGTGTTAATAAACCATTTGCTATGGATTCTATGGGACAAGTAGAAGAAGGAGAGGAAATGTTTAGGAATGAGTGGCTGTGATAAACTATGGTGCATTTACTACTTATATAGTAGTAGTGTCATTTATAAATGTAGGTTTTATACGGGACATGCATGTATGTATGTATCTATGTTTATGTGTGTGTATTTGATAAGAGACCGCAAGGAGGCAGTTCCGCGACACATTGCGGCAAGCAAAACCGCAGAGAGTTGATACTACTAGAAGAGTAGTACTATAACTACCAGACAGGAATCTACGAGGAATTCATTATATAATGTCTGAAGGGCGTGTGGTAATGGGTTGGTAGTAGTAACAATGCGTCACATGAGTCACTTCCTTTAAATCTTTCTACCGCTGGTCGTTTATTTTAAACTCTTTTGAGTTTTATGACTGCGATATTTAATTTATCTTCTTCTTTTCTTCTTCAGTTATTTTTATTTTTATTTTTACTTCGCTCTTAGTCTTAGTTCTTAGAGTAAGTATTGCGATCGTGTCAAATTTTTGAAATTCAATTTTTCACCGGAAATACATGTTTTGAGGTCCTCTGAGTTCGAAAAAATTACGCATTCCGTTTAACTAACATTGAATGTGCCATGAAGGTTTGAGACAAATTCCAACTACCGGAAGTGATTTTTTTTTTTTTTTCAGTTTTCTCACTTTTTTTAAAAAAACTTCGAAGAGAGAAACACTTCATTGAACTAAACAATACAAGTGGTGCTGGCCAACTATATTGGCTTGCTCGAACATAATCAGTCAAATATATTAACTTAAACCTCAAAAGAGGGCACAATATAAAAGTAACTACAGATCCTCCACTTAACATTAGGAAATTGTTAGCATTAAATAACGTAAAAGATAGTATATGTAACGCAATAAAATTAATAACAAATTTAGCGTCAATGTGAAAAAATATTATGAAAAAAATGTCTAAGTCAAAATATAGATAATTTAGAATAAACGACAAAAGAAAGACAATTAAGACAAAACAGACTTGGTCATTAGTTCAGGTAAGAGATTATGCCGGTAAGAGCCATAAGTATATGTGATGGCGGACTATGCCCAAAGAGTCGATTATGATCAACTCCACAAGATTGTGGAAGCAAGTGGAATGGATGCCCATTTTCCTGAAGAAGTCAGCAGTTCCTTTGGGGATTGCTCCCCGAGTTCCAAACCACAATCCTACAACAGCATACTGCCGCTCGCCATATTCTTCGCGGAACTTTTCTTCAAGGAAGGGAATACATTTATCATATATTCCCTTCTTCTCCTGATTCACTTTCTCCGCCTGCTTTGGGTCGTTCGTCTCAAACCTTATCGTGGGGTCAACAATAAGTGCCTCTTTACTCCTTTTCAGGAAAGCTACTATGTCAGCATAACGTGTTGACCCATCGGTATCGACGCAGTATACTTCCTCATGACAAACGTACCCTATTTCTCTCAACTTATCGGAGGTCCAGTGTTTTACATTGTGTGGCGGCATGTTGTTTGGGCAACTGCCCAAAACATGGGCTAGGGTTTCTGTCTCCCGGCCGCATCTGCGGCAGAGGGTCCCAACATCTCCCAGATTATTCCGGCCAACTCGAGGTACTCCTCGCAGGGGGGGGTGGCATAATTTATATTTAGCTTGAGGGCATTTGACCATTCTGATCCGGTAAGCATCAGCTTGCCATTTATGAAACTATTGGCTCTCGGTTCTTCCTTATAGTACAGGACGCCTATACCCTGCCACTTGCAGCTCGCCCATTCGTTGAAAGCCACCACTCTAAGAGACTTTCTTATGTTTCTCACACTGCGAAGATCTTCTGGTGTGAACTTCACCACATCGAGCCTTGTCGCACACTCCCTAACTTCTGCAGCATAATCGAAAGTAGCCTAGAACACAGCATCACGCACCGTGGCTAGCCGGTATGCAGTTGAAAGATGCTGTAAGGTATATTATATATATATATATACAGATCAAGATGTATCATTTTTGACTAACACATTTTCTCGAAAATATTGATTTTTTTTGGAGAGCCCTGGAGGAAGGAACAATAGCGTTAAGCTTACCTCAAAAATACTACTTCAGTACCGAGTATGGTTATGTCACCTTTAAAATATAATTAATATACATTTGAATTATTGCTAGAATTCCAAATTCGAAGAAAATCTGTTAACCGGAAGGACGATTTTACGAGAATATGTTTTTGAGTTTTTGAGAATTTTCTCAAAAAAACGACTGTAATGATTTCCTTTAAACTTGAAATACTAACTAGGAACTAAGACAGATATAAAACTATCACTTTTATTTGTAACGTTTTTCTGAAAGAATTGTTTCTATGTGTCCTATGGAAATATTAGACATTAAAATTTAATAAAAGCCTTTGTTGAATATCATTGGCACTTTTTACAAAGTAATCATTTTCTATATTCCTACCATTGGCACTTTTGTATATTTAAATTAGGACAGATGAAAAAAATTGATATTAAAGATAATTTGTTATTTTAATATATAATCTGTATTAAAAGTACTAAGAGAAAGTCGTTTGAGTGTTTCAAGCCATATTTTTTATAATTAATCTTTATTCAGACAGTAATTGATAATATTTGGCTTTAAGAATTGTTTCTTTCATGATGTCTTCGTATAATATTGAATATATAGTTTACTGGTGACTAATAACTGCAATAGTCTCTTCAATGTCATGAGGAAGAAGCAGTACAGTCAAGAAACCAGAATGAGGAGGAACAGAAAATCCAGAGAATAAATTATAAATAAACCCAGAAGATAAATTCTATTTAATATGAAATGTATTTGGGGTGATGAGGGTATTTTTGTATATTTGTAAGTATGTAGCACGAGCGGTTTTGTAAAGGGCTTATGTGTATATATATTTTTAAAGAGAGAGAAGTATTAGAAATAAGCAAGAGATCACCACTGTTTTTAAAATAAATATGTTATTCTCTAAATGAATTTAAATACTTTACTAGGAGTTTCCTAGCTCCTTTTCTTTTCGGCTGATATCTTCACGGCTGACTTACTAACCCATCCGTGTACATCTATACACACCTTCGCCGATAACACAGCAAACCTATCCTCAGGCTCTGACCCCGTCTCCTCACAATTCGTAATTTACAAGCCCATCTTCGTATTATAGAAAATTGGCTTACCAAATGGAGAATCAAAATAAATCCTACTAAATCTAAATATATTGTTTTCATCCTCAACCGTAAAATCCATCCTCCGGTCTACATACACAACAATCCTATACCGCCTGCAGATCATGAGATATCTTGGATTATACCTGGACAAAAGACTTACATGGAATCCTCATACTCGACTGAAAAGAAAAGACCTCAACACAAGATACAGACTACTCGCTAAGCTATTTGACAAACGTTCAAAAATAACTTTACACAATAAAATAAGACTATACACTTCTCTCCTTATGCCGATATGGACTTACGGACTAGAACTCTATGGCGCTGCCAAAAAATCAAATCTAAACCGCATACAAAACTTACAATCTAAAATTCTTCGCCGAATAACTAACGCTCCTTTCTATGTTTCAAACTTCACTCTACATACTGACCTCAAAGTTCCATTCGTAGCAGACCTTCCTAAGTCCCGTTATATTGAGTACCATGAAAACCTCAGATCGCACCCGAACCCTCTCGTAAACACCTTTCTTCCCCATCACTTCCCGGACATCCAGTCCGACGGCTCAGGCGTCGATGGCCACGAGATCACATGAATTAATGTTGGCCACCACTGGGTGTTTGTACATAACATATACGAGGATCCATAACTTTTGTGAGAAGTTTCTGTGGATATGGACATAAAAATGTGTCGTTCCAATTTTAGTTCATTATGTACCGCCGAAGCGAGTACAGCCCAGGAATATGGCGTACTGAGGGGCGTAAGAGTGTGCATGGTTGAATGAACAAGCTTAGAGTGCAAGGGTGTAAATAGATTTTAACTGTATTGGAATGAATTGAAGATAGGTTAGGATAGAGATAGGTTAGGCTCTTTGTCTCCTCAGGAATATCGAGACCTGGAGGGATCTGTAAGCTAAGATTAGCTTAGTGAAGTTTATTTCAAATTGTTTCGGGGCGTCACGCTCAGCGTCAAGGGCACCATTTAGGTTAGGGGCTTCTATATGGGCGGGTATGCGTGAGAGCCCAGGGACCGCCAACCCAATGTGCCTTTTTCAATAAAAAAAAAAAAAAAAAATGTGTAGATAACTGGTATATCACTGATTTATTAACTGAGAAACCAAGGACTTTACGGAACTGATCTGGAATATAAGTAATGTCTGATGGCAATATAAGTAGAAATATCAGACAGAACTAGTGAAGTGGTAGAGTGTTTGTGATGGTGATGTTTACATTTAAGACTGTTGCAGAGTCCCACACCCTGCATCACTACCCTTTATTATATACTTGCTAAGAACTACCCCCTACAAATCCTTCCAGATCACCTAGGGATTGAGGTAGACGGATCTTGATCTGTCCTAGTTTGTGCTAAGGAGATGCGTTACGTTTCATGTGACATGGTGTATGAAGTAGCAGTTGGGCGGATTGCTTATGATTTTTTTTTTTTGTTAAAGGCAGGATATACTGCCAGCAATCCATTTCAGCATATTGCTGGCAATAAAATAAAAAAAACAATCTTATGGCAATTCATCCAACTGCTGCGTCTATGTCACGTCACATGAGACGTAATTATCTCCGTCCCACAAACAAGGAGAGTTCGAGATCTGTTTATCAACCTGTAGGAGACTGGGAAGAAGATGTTAGGCGAAATTAGGCTTTTCTTTAAAGTGTGATAAGTTTATTTTACGATTCTATACAATATTAATAAAAAAAATCAAATGTGGTGCTAAAATTTCGAGTTTTAAGAACCTAGGTTGACTGAAAGTGCGGCATTACTGAGGATTTTTTGTTTGTTTGTTTGAGTTTTCCCAATTTTTCGCTTAACGATAACATCGCGTTTCATTTAACATATAGAGACTTTATTATTGTTTAAATATTTTATTATAAAATTGATTTTATAGATATTGTGGCAGAGCTCCATGATGTTTTAAGTTTGTGGCAGAGCTCCATGATGTCTCAGAGTTATAACATTCAAGATAACTAATCATTTAGTGTAACTAAGGTTTGAAAAAAAAAAATTGTTAATAATAAGTAAGTAAATTGGTAAAACTCTGTTCTGACCAAGTCTAGTTTAACTGGGAGATTTTTACAATAAATCCTATTGGTAGTTTAGTCGTGATTTTGTGGGCAATTAGTACCACTCCTCTTTTTTATTATTTATTCTATACTATGCCTCCGAGTATTTGTTTTTGAGGCAATATTGTTAAAAAAAACATACAGATCACATTACACAAATACTCACCGCTTCATACGCTAAAAGCATTTGTTTTTTTGTTTTTTTGTTTTTAACTTGGCAAACTTCAAATCATTTTATTTTCGATCAAAATACAATTTCCAAAAATTTCATTCAATTGCAAAAACTTTCTCTTCCTGAAATAAGTGGAAGTAAAAAGAGGAGAATCAATAGACGGTAAAAAAAAAAAAAAAAAAAATCAAGAGTTTTTATCAATAGAAGTTTTGTTTGAAATTCGCAACAATATAATGTACAATTTACATGCAGTATATAAACAAACAATTGTATCCTGCCATGTTTTTCATAACAATAGACTAATAAAACAAAAAAATACTTTTTTTTACAAAAACTCATGTAAAAACGATAATTGTTTATAAATATCATTGTGCACAAAATTTTTGTAATTTATATAAAAAATGTAGATAAAAAAATAAAATAAAATACCATAGCAAAATGTACTTTTATTAATAGAATTCATCAATCCAGTCGTTGTTCTTTGTAAGCAATTTTTTGTTTTTGTTTTTTTTTTTTGTTATTTATTTACATTTAAAAAAAAAAGGAGGGGCATCTTTGTAAACAATAATATTTATATGGCAATGATTGGTGGGGAGGAAGTGAATGAATAATAGCATTAACACAAAGGTGGTAGTCATGTGTGAATGAGACGGATAAAATGTTGATTATATATATATATATGTAGGATATGGAGTGTTGGCAGTGTGATTGACAGCATCCAAGCATCCTAGTGTAATAGACAAGTATAATGCACCAACATATCGCGAATTGGTTATCCAAACATTAAAATGGAATAAGTATTTTAATACAACAAACAAATATTCTTATTTGGATTTATAAAATAATGTCATTTGTTTTAATTACTGGATCTGTTGCAAATTAATTTATAAATTACCATAACTGCTGAGGGAAGAGTACCACTGTTATACGTTTGCGTCTTGAATTTGAGTTTTTTAACAGAAGAACATGTTGTTCTAAGGTGCGCTGGGTATGAAAATATCTATTGTAAAAACTCATAGGTCTTTCTCTTTAAGTATCTCTTGCTTGCATTTACTTGGGGAGTAGCGACCTCATGGGTTACCACAGCTCAGTACTCCATACACTTCGTCAGAACAGTACACAAAACACTTAAACTACATACACTTTGGAGACAAGGTCAAACACAGTACACAAACTAAGGTCCCCGCCCCTAGTCAATTGGCATAAGCCAAGGGAAAAGGAAGAGATTAGCTCAGTGGTAGCGCGCTGGACTAGCAACGCGGAGGTCCCGGGTTCGAATCCAGCATGCTGTCCTTAGATTTTCTCTTCCTAGGAGCCACTAAAACTCACTCACTGTTCGGTAATGAGCAGTGTTGTCTTATAGCTAGACAACTCCGCTTGGTGGCCGACAGTGCACAGAGAAGGCTCCGGGGGGGCACAATAGATTTTTCAGGTCGCAGTTCCATAATCCCCTACAACTTTCTCTTTAACTATTGAATTATAATGGACAAAATTTCTTTAAACATGCTGTTACTATACATAAGATACTGGGGCTTAAATTACATATAAAGATGTTAGTGATTCTATTTATTCACTTGAATGTGACTTCATTGCTGCAAGCGGGCCTCTTACCAAATATTGCAACGGCAGTGAACTTAAGACTCTTAATGTGCCCTCAGAATCTCAGAATTTGTGGTTTTTAATTAATTAAAATAAATTTCTCCCTCAAAAAAAAAAAAAAAAGTTACAAAAATAAGTGATAGACATGTGAATTAGGCATTCAATGATTAATGAGTGGGATTCATGTAATCCTTTCTGACGAATTTTCAAAAATCTCAAAAACTTATTCTGTGAAGTCCACATTTCTGTAACCGACTTTCTTAAACAAAAGGAATTCCACCAATTCTGTAGTTACTTATGTCAAAACAAAGTGATTAAATATGTATATGTGGTAAATGGTTGGATAAAGTTGTTTCATTTCGCTCGAGAAGCCTGGCGTTACAGATCCCAATAAAGACAATGACTTTAATTTCTGTTAGTATCCTTAATGCCTTTGTTTAATATATTAAGTTTATTTAACTTTTAATTTTATTTTAATTCCCGTCTAGCATTTATAATGAAAACCTTCTATAACTAATTGGTTTATTATTGGCCCTATTTGTTTGTAATAAATTATTAAGAAACATTTATTCTGCATGTAAGTCTTATCTGTGTTTATGTTTCTTAAAAACTTATATTTTATAATGAGATGTTTGTATGGTGATGGCCAGAG
>JAAEAF010009947.1:0-24399 GCA_011037195.1 Triatoma infestans
CTCTGATGCTTTCCAGCTCTGCGGAACCAACCACCACAAGAAATAATGTTTACTATTTCTTCGAATTCTTTATGAAATGTTTCTCTGTATTGTGGGGGCCATTTTAGTTTGGGCAATAATGGTACAACATCAGTATAGTTACTTTTCATTGTGTCACGTTTGGTAGCAATAGACATATGGCCAGAGTACGGTACAGATACGATTTCAAAATCTAACACATAGTTGAGAAAATCCATGGACACAGCACACAAATCAATTACAGACGAGCCCTGAGGGCCTACAAAAGTAACTTCCCCCCGACAATCTCCCTTAGTTCAACCGTTCATTATTACAAAGTAAAATACTCAAAGAAGAAATGCAGCAGTTCGTATTGGCCATTATATCTTTAGAATTTCTATTAAATTTGATAAGCTGTGAATTAACTAACAAGTATTTAGGAACTACTTGAAGACTACCAGTCCTGCAATTAAAATCTCCAATTAGGATAAACTTCAGATCCGAGAAATGGTTAATTAAATTACGTAACTTATCAAAATCATTATTCCAATTATTACAATTGAGATATACAGCTATAATATAATAATTGCTATTTTCATAATTCACCTCAATCATATCGTAATTAAAAAAAGGATTAATTATTTTAACAATAGTTTCATTAATCAGTGTTTTTTAATACGGCCTTCACTAGCTCTGCCAATTTTTTTTTTTTTTTTACAGCTGGGATCCAACTTATATTATATCTTTAAAACGTTCCTTAAAAATTGAAATAAATTTTTCTTCAACCACAAAAGTTTCGAATAGAAAAAAAAAATTCAATTTTTCTAAGTAAGAGATGATTTCTTTGTTTTACAGTTTGTTTTTTAGACCTGACATATTAAAAGCAACAACAACAAAATCTGAATTATTCCCTGATAATTTTTGTTTACAATTTATGTGACTTTGCTGATGAGCCGGAATCGCTAAGGGGACCAAAAAAGTCCTTGCTGGCGTCAGTACTGAGCCTTTCTTTATTCGCTTTCTCTTCTTGGCTGCTACAGGAGACATTTCTGCTTCCTCTTCATCCTCCTCGATTACAACTTCTCCCTTTTTTGTCGTCATAGATAGACCATCAGTTTTAATTTGAGCTGAATAATGATAAAATTATCTTCTATCATCAGGACATTTCTTCTCATCAAGCAATTTTGTCCTGATCCACTAATCTGAGTTTGAATTTTCAATAATTCTTTACGTTCAGCTTGAGAATCTTAATCTACATCTTTACCTATATAGATTTTAGTACCTTTCAACTTGGCAGCATTTTGAAACAATTCTCTTTTCTTTATCTTAGAAATGAAGGAAACTTCTATAGGGCGTGGTCTATTACTGATGAGCCAGCTTTACCTATTCTCCTCACATAATTTAAATCTGTTTTTGTTATTTGTACAGACAGTACTTTATCGCATAAATGTATTATTTTCTAATAAATCAAAATTTTCTCCGTTAAGCTGGTTTATTCCAAAGAATATATTATTTTGTCTCGTAAAAGATTCAATAGTTATTTTGCTGTTTAGCAACAACATTTTGAGTTCCAAATTTTCTTTTTCTGAATCTTTATAATTGTTTCCATAGTCCTTCAGTTTTGAAGAAAGACTTAAATTTTATTTATTTATCTCTCTTTTTATTATATCCTCAATATCTGCTTCAATTTTTAAAATTATCCAAATACTTAATTAGTTCATTTAAATCAGTAGCCTTTTTTCTTCTTTTTTTCCATAAAAGAGAACTAACAGTTTAATATGTTGTTTAATAATTTTTATGATGAGGCGAACTTAATACCTGTATTACTGGTAGTAGTGAAACGGACGGCCGAGGTGGGGACAGCCTATGAGAGAGCGGATATACTACAATTCTCTTCTCTTTCTCTTCACTTTTGCTTACACTGTTTTTAAATATATACGTTGACCTTATACAGATTAATTTTATTAAAATCCGAGTAATATCTTAATTAATTTAATTAATTAAGTAAAATCGGGTCGTCAAATTTCATGAAAATTTTCACTGATGTTATAAATACAGTTTGCTACAACTCAAACCAATTTTCATCCAAAACTTCCGCGTTAAACTAGATTAATAAATAATGTTCTCACTTTGAAAGCCAGACAGCATCTCCCTACAAAAAGAAATATGTTTGTTTTTTAGAAATTCCAGTTTAAAGAATTAGTCAATTGTAATCTCCACAAGCGATATACCAGTATAGAATAAAACTATATTTTACCATCTAGGTTTTGTATTTGGGATTGAAACAAATTCTGCGTTTTTTAAACTACAGTCGGCCCTCTTTTTATGCGGTACATACGTTCCAAACACATTTTGTCGCATAGACAAAATAATTGAATATATACATCCAATGGTAAAATTAGTAATCATAGAAATATTTACTTACATAAAACTACTACATTACATATTTATGGTTGTATTTTCAGTAAAAATTCCAGTTCTAATAGAATTTTTTTGTTTTATAAAGGTATTGACTGCACTAGGAGAAAGTGTTTCCTTCAGATTTTTTAAAAATTATTTTAAAAATAAGAGTTGAAAGAAATTAACTACAAACCTATTTCTGGTCACGATAAAAGAAAACCTTTCAATCATACCTCAGATTGTTACTAAAATTATTTATAAGTTACAATTGTATATATTTAAAAATCTCCCTCAAAATTCTGGTGCGGTGGTCATTCCCAAGGCAGCTACATTTTGTCAACGGAGCCTAAAAGAGGTGACGATAAATCCTGATAAAGCTCTCCTAGGGAAAGAAAAGATAGCAAAGAAGAAGTGTTATTTTAACTGTATGAAGCCAGAGCATATATACAGGAGATTTTATTATCTAAAATTGAATATATGAGTCATGATGATTGGTCGACCTGCTAGAAAACATTAGAAATTTTTCCCATGAGAGTCCTCTTCATATTATGGTCATTGACAGGTTTCGGGTATTCGCTCTTCTTTAGGGTGTCTCAATTTGAGTCCGAAATGTAGACATTTTATACATTATTTTATGAAATTCACAATAAAAGAACGTAAGACATCCCTGGAGTAATAAAAATAAAAACAAAAAACGAAAATTAATTGAAACTAAAAGAAAACCCTACTACTACTTATTGCTATAGATAGACTAAAATTGTTTACACACATCATACATAATATTTATTTATATGTGTTGGAAAGTTTGGATTCGTTAGTTTGGAATTCGGTTTTGTGAATCCGGTAACCTCAATAGTTAATACATAATTATCGTTGTTGCCAGCAACCCTTGCAGTTATTTGTCTTCTGCTAAGAGCTATCACAGTAGGCTGGTTGCTCAATCTTTCTATCTAGCCATTACAACTCTTTTTTGAGCACCAGGCCTATATAGCTCACGGGCTTAATCTGCACCGACTGACTGCTCAGGCCCCACTCGCCCCAGATTCCGTTCTCCAGGTCGCCCCACTCCTCTTGCTTTTTTGTACGTGCATTCTTTATATTTATTTTTAAAAGTCATATTTTTATTGTTTTATAAATATTCAAAAATATGACTTTACGTCACAATCTATCTCTTTTATTTAACACATTTTTATGGAAAATTAATTTTAGAGAACTCATATGTGGAAGGGGTGATGTTGAACTTCCCTCTAAGGACCGCTTCAGCATTGTGAACCGTTCTGGATAATGTTAATAAGAACTACAGTAGTTGCTAAAATTCCAAGTCTCAATAAAATAAATTGACCGGAAGTGTAAATTTCCTAAACAATTTGTTTTAGATTTCCGGGATTTCTCCATAAAGTAACCAGTAGGTTTCTTTAAACTTGGTATAATAAACTGCTTATTTGACCTATTGGTTTTGTTTGAAATTTTTTTCCAAGAAACTTATTTTTAAGAGGTTCCATGGAAGCTGGGTTGTCAGCTCCCTCTAAAACGTCACTCTCAGGAAGCATGTCAAAAACGGAGCCGGCGGGCAAGTCATCTGCGACTAGCCAAGACTAGAAACTAAGTGGGTTATTTTAACCATAACCTTGGATTTTTTGAAATCATAAGTACGAATATGTATTCAATAAAAATAAACAATTTTCAAAAAATTAACATTTCTGTTTAAGGTCGAAATCTACTGCGAGGATTATATACGCCTTTATCGAGGGCAGTCTGATTTGTCCGTTGAAATGTCTTAAATTTGGATACTAGTAATAATTACATGGAGCAAAAAGTTAAAGATTTTGAACTGATAAGGATGAGCACAAGTGAATAAGTAAAATTGCAAGCATAAATGTAAGCGAAAAGCCATTAATTTCTTTTTTATTCCATTCTGAAAGAAGAAAGTTCGGCTGCTGGAATTCCATGTTTGTGAAATTATTTATCAGTCTACTTGATTTCCGAATGCGATTTTAGCTGGTTTGGTAACACATATTTTGCGAACAACTATTTTCAATTTTAAAAAAACAATAAAACTCCGGAAAGATCAAGGTTTGAAAATTGTTGCCAACTTTATAAAAAATGATATAAATAACACAACCTAAAAAAACAATTTTTGTACTTCATACATAAATATTTTTGTAATTTGGTTGCATTTTGTATGTAGGTTATTTTGCATCTGTAACTGCAAGATTAATAATAAATCCGCTGCATCTTTATTTCGAGCTGTTTTTGGAGTGCCTAGCAGTATGATTTTCTTTTTTATTTCTCCACTAAAAGTGGTTATCCAACCCTACTCGGCTTTATCAGGGCATTTCTGTCTCGCACCATATTGCCTTTTTCCCCTCTTCTCGATCCAAGGGTCTTCTTCTGTCAATCCATATCCAGCCATGCTCTCGCTGACCTCATCCATCCATTTTCTTCTAAATCTTCCCCTTTTTCTGTTCCTTTTTACCTCCCATTGTAAATCCTCTTTCGGCACTCTTCCATTTTCCATTCTTTTTACGTGGCCAAACCATTGGAGCCTCTGCTTCTCTGTTGCCTGGAGGAGGTTTTCCTTTATTCCTAAAATCTTTCTAAATTCGGAATCTTCACTTTTTCCCTCCTCGATTTTCTAGCAGAGCGTCTCCAAAAATCCATTTCGGAGCAGTTTCTCTTAGTACTGCTTTGTTATGGTCCACGTCTGAGCCCCGTATGTTGCTGTAGCTTGAATATTGCCTAAAAAATATGTTTTTTCGTACTAGGAAGGATTTCGGTACTTCACAAAACTGGGTTGAGCATGACTGTGACTTTCCTTGCATGTCCAATTCTTTTCAGCACATCATTAACACAGGTGCCACTATCATCTATTATTGATCCCAGGTACTTGAAATAGTTGGCTGTTCTAATTTGAACACCATCTACTATTACTGGGTCCCCTTCTGATGTGGCTAGTGTTTTTTCCATATTTATCTCTGAGGTCTTTAGACCTCACTTTCCATACTCTTCTTTAATTGTCTGAACACATACATACACGATGTCCTCTTTATCTTGGGCCAAGATCACTTGATCGTCCGCAAATACTAGATTACTTGCGTACACATCTTTGCTGATTTTAATACCCATTTTTAAACATTTCTTTTTCCATTCCGAGCGACATTTAAGTGTATTTTAAAAAGTGTGGGTGATAGAGCACATCCCTGTAGAAGGCCTTTGGAAGACGTGAATTTATTCTAGAAAGAGTGGGACCTACTTTTATCTGAAGCATGTTCTAAGATGTATATACAAATACATTACCTCATTATTGTGAATATTTAAATCTAGATGGCTGCTGTCAGTATAGTTTGACCCAAATTCAAATGATTTGATATTTATATCATTCGGGTTTGCTTGTATCTCGTTTTTGCCCACTGGAATAAAGAATATAAAAGTCAATAATTGTCGGCTATCAAACAGTTATATTTTGTGAGTTCAAGGAGACTGCCTAAAAATCTAAAATAACAAACTCTTTCAAAATCTTTCTTCAATAAAGTAATTACCAATTTCATTTTCGAATGATCTGGACACATCATGTATTTGCCCTTCCAGATGTATCATATCATCTTCCAACTGCCTAGAATTTTTAAAATCTGTTTCATCATATTGTTAAATAATGCTATTATTGCTTTCCAAAGTTCTGTTGACTATTATTCTTACAATATACAGTGACTCCCATTAATATTGATACAGTACATACAGACATTAAAAATTGACGAAAATTAAAAGTGGCACTCATTTATTTAAATTTTTATTAAATAAATTTCATTTCATTTTGTAATTAATATTAGTTTACTAAACATATTAAAATAAATACATAAAGATGTTTTGTAGACTAAAAAAAAATATAATAGTAAAGTGCAAATTCTACCTCTCATAAGTATCGGGACACTATTATAATTTATAGTTTGTTCAAAGTTCAGCCCGAATATTTATACAATTTGTAAATATTTACCTTATACAAACATTCAATATGAAATTAATAATTAAATTAGTTTATATAAATCAAGCCAGGTGTAACATATCGCGCAAAAATATAAATACAACGATTGAACAATGAAAAATTCTAATTTCTTTGCACAAAGACAAAAAAGTATTTGAGAAATAGAAAAACTGATCGGGCTTAAAAAAACTACTGTGTGGAATATCATTCAGCGTTATGAAAAAGAAAAAAAGAATTGTTCCAATCCCACAAAAAGGCCGTCCTCAACTGCTCTCTAAGAGAGAGCAAAGTTATATATTAAGAAGAATTAAAGAAGATCCTCGACTTAGTGCTCCAAAACTTAAATCTGAAATTTTTAATATGTTCAGAAAGGAAGTAGGAACAGAAACTGTCCGGAGTGTTAAGAAAACACGACTATCATGGGAGAGGAGCCAGGAAAAAACCTTTTGTCAGTAACATAAATCGTATTGAAAGAGTAAAATTTGCCAAAAAAAATTGTAATGTAATTAAACCAGATGAGTTATGGTCTGGAGGAAAGCGGATACTAAGCTTGAAAAGAAGAATTTACAACAAACTTTAAAACACGGAGGTGGGTCAGTTATGGTTTGGGGCTGCATGTCCGCATCAGGAGTTGGAGAATTAGTGTTTATTGATGGTGTGATGGATAAAATGGTTTGTTGTAATATATTAAAAAATAATTTGAAAAAAGTGCCGAAAAATTGGGTATTTTGGAGTCTTTTACATTCTACCAAGACAACGACCCCAAACAGCTTGGGTGGTACGTCAGTGGTTGTTATATAATTGCCCATAAGTTCTCCAAACCCCTCCGCAGTCACCGGATCTTAATTCCATTGAATATTTATGGCAATATTTAGCTAGTGCATTAAGTAAACGAGTAATATCTAACAAAAATGAATTAAAACAATGTTTGCTGGACGAATGGATAAAAACACCACCTGAATTAACCAAAAAACTTGTTTCATTCATGCCTGATCGTTTGAGGGCTGTTATAAGGCAGAAAGGACTACCATCCAAATATTAAATAGTATGAGATTTTAAATATAAAAACACTAGCACTTCATGTGTCCCAATATTTTTGAGAGCTTTACTTAACAATTTTCCAAAACGTGGTACCTAAACAGTTTGGAATTACATTGTTTTATACTTATATATAGTTTCTACAAATGTGGCTATTATTAAACAAATATTTTTTTCAAAGCTTTTTTTGTTGTTTGCTTTCTCCTTTTAAATAATTTTGTAATAGGTGTCCCAATATTAATGGGAGTCCACTGTATGAAATAATAACGTACCTGCAAACATCCCGTTCTTTTTTTAGTTTGTCTAGTAGTGATATATTTTCTTGTAACAAATGATAGCTTGAATCTACCATTTGCCTGCAATTTATACCGCTTCTTGCATTTTTTTCACCATCGCTTAAAACAATCCTGAAAAAATAAAGTAACTAGGTTAGTCGATTCCTAAAGTTATAAAATATAAATTGATTAGCATGTAATAAATTCAGTTCTTTTTCTCAGACTATAAATAGCATTACATTGTCTTTTAAAAATTTGATGGAAATGTTACCTGTTACTTGAATCAACAAATTTTGATTTTAATTCTTCATATGTTCTCCTTAAAGGGCATGAGCTTCTATTTCCATTCGACTTGTGTACATTTTCCTGACTGTTACCTCTCGAGTCAGGCACTAAAGTCATTACAATGCGTATAGAATAAGTTATTGTGCATTAAGTGTTTTTAAATGTTCACAACTTACTTCCTAGAGGACTTTTTTCTATGTCACATTCAAGAATGAGGTTGTAAAGATTATAAAATATTATTACTCGAAAAAAAAGAGTATCCCGGAACCTACAAGTGAGGGACTATTAATTTGAAGGTGTATAAGATTTTAAATAATTGGGAGCTACTTACCTCTAATAAGTAAGCGATCCACTAACTGAGAGGATCACTACCAACAAAAAATGTCTCTAGATGTTTCAACTGGAGTTCTTAAAAATAAATATGTGTCCTGGGCGCCAAAAGTAAAAAAATTACCCGACATTGTGGCAATTTCGTAACCTACGGCTCGAAAGCAGAGTATTAACCAAAGCGGTCAAACAGGAGCTGTGCAGGTAGAAAAGCTGTGAAGAATTTTTTAATCCTTAATTAGAAAGGACGAACCTGGAAGATGCGAAACTGTTCGTTTATTCGGGGAATAGCCACCGGAACAATCACGTAGACAGTATGGCTGGGACATTTTAGCCGATTGACAAGATTAGAAGTCCTAAAAGAGCATAATAAGAAAATCCTGGTCGGAAAAGGATGTCGATTGAAATAGTCGTGGGATGTGCAAGAGAATTTGGATGCCCATGGCCAACAAAGGTTAGAGATGGTAGAAGCTCGGCCCTTCATTTACCGTTATAACCCATGAGCAGGTAGTAAGTATTAAAATAAGTACCTTGATAAACAAACCAGAGGTTCAAATAATAAAATAGAATTAGAAATAGCTCTTTAATAAGGAAATAACTGGTTTCTGGATTATTTCTGAATTAAAATGGTCAATAACACCGCCTAGGGCACTGCACCATTAGTTGATTTTTGTTTTTAGTTCCAAAAGAACAAATTTTCTACTAAAAAGAAAGCTTAGAACGGTTTCTGTTTTAAGGCCCCAAAACAGCAGATATCAAGACTCGTACTTCTATTGATAGTGTGCACGCTTTGGAAGGCACTTTTTCTTCTAAAATTTGCTAAGGTAATAAATTAACAAAATTTCTTTTTTATCTTAAGTATTAAATGCAAACTGATTACTTCTCATTCCATAATACAGACTGCAACGAAGTCATATGTATATTTCATTTGTGACCCTTAAACTGTAAATACTTTTGCTGTATGAGGTACGTCAAGCATGGTTACATAAATATTTTTTTGCACTAACAGTTGAAACTTCGAGTCAAATAATGGTTCACAAATGTCAATAATGTTTCGGTGAATAGTACATTGATTTTATTTTTTGCTAGGAACAAATAATCTGTTTTTTTTTTTTTTTTCATTTAGAATAATATTTGACATATTGGTGGCTAGTGGTACACGTAAATCGTATGAATAAATATCCTTTAAACATCGAACTTTAATAATGCGGTTTTTTAGTGACATTAAATCGTTACAACAGGCTGATAACGTTTTTTAACACAATTATAAAATAAAACAGGCTTCGGATTGACAGTGAAGGTCAATGGTTTGTTATAAACCGACGTTTTGCCCATAATAGTCTTCTTCATAATTCCCTCCTTCATTTTGTAAATGGCTATAGTTAGTTGGTGGAGTTTAATTCCCCCCCTCCATTTCGTAACTGGCGGTAGATAGAATAGAAGCGTGGGGGGGGGGGCTCATTCCACTGTGACCTACAAGTCGAGGTCTATTGTGGATCAAGTGGCGGTAGATAGTGGGCGGGGCTTGATTTCCTATCTCATGCCAGTAATTGGTGATTAGATGACGAGGTCTAGGTCTTCCTTCCCATCACTTTGTTGCCAAAATTGCAGCCTTGT
The DNA here is from genome assembly GCA_011037195.1 of Triatoma infestans. Taxonomy (NCBI): domain Eukaryota; kingdom Metazoa; phylum Arthropoda; class Insecta; order Hemiptera; family Reduviidae; genus Triatoma; species Triatoma infestans. The sequence goes on from JAAEAF010009947.1 coordinate 9,919, forward strand.
TTTGCTCTGGAAAACCGCTAATTATTTATACTTTCCCTTTTTCTCTTCTTACTCTGTTCTATTCAGATGGAAGCCGACATCTCTATTCAAGTCGTTTTCCTCTTTCTCAATTACTACTATTTCTCTTATAGTTCATAATAAAAGTTTACTTGGCCAAGAACTTTGGTATCCTCAAAATGTTTGCGTGCTCAGTTTGAGATGAATGTTCTGCAGATTTACACTTTTTTCTTTTGTTATATTTGGCATAATGCATGTGCTCTTTAAATATTTTCTGACCTTCCTTACACATATGGAAAAATAAACCTAGAATAAATGGAGAGGAAGGTAAGCCCCCCACACTGGCTGTTCTACACTACCCACCGGTTTCTTGCCAGTGTTAGCTTAGCATTAGAATCAACACTATCCTGAAGAAGTCCATGCAATATGGGTAAAACATCATGTACAAACTACTGATACGGTCTGACTCGAAGGCCTAAGTGTTTTGCATGTCAATAGCCGCGTAAGCCTGAAAGATAAAAGTGTAAAACAAAAGTTATGTCCAAAATAATTTATCAACTCCAAAAGCTGCTAAAATGAATGCTCTAACAAATACAAATATTAATTTTCGTAATTGGATCAGAGATATTTTCCATGATAGCCTGTTTCCTTTGTATATAATTATTGCATTCAAATATGATTATCCGCCCCAATAATAAATTTTTGTTTTACCTTGACCAAGAGAAGCTTGAATTTCATCAACGTCATTCAGTGAAAGACTTGATGTCCGACGATGTGCTAAAATACTTTGATTTGTGTTTCCCAAATCTAAAATACTGCCAGTTGATTTGGATCTCAGTATGCAACCATTAAATTCAACTGCCAAAAATTCATGTAGTCATGTAATAAAACAGTAATTATTGAATAAAATCTAGAAAGGCATTTTGAATAAGTAAGTACCTAAATTATTCTTGTTTTTATTTGAAAAAGGTTTATATTGAGGATCAAGTAGAGCAAAGGTTGACTCTTCTGGAGCTATGCCCTTGGCCACCTGCAATAATATTTTTCTTCTGAATAAGAAATTGTATCTTAGTTTCGATTTAAGAAAAGATAACAAATTAAAATATCCTTGTCAAAATTTGTTATTAAAATAACAAAAAAAAAAGAAAAAAAAAGTGCCAAGGAATGGGGATAAAAATAAATGAAGATAGTTGCCTTTACAACTTACAGCTGCGGATGACCAAATTGTGACACATTAGATCATGATACGTAAATTGGACGAATCTTATTCCGCTTGGGGTCTAGAAGTCAACAGAGTCAAAACAAAATACAAGGGTCATTCAATAAGGCACGAGACAAATTGCTGTAGCTCAGAAACGGTTTGTATAATCAATACAATAGTTTCAGTGCGTCAAGTTGATATTCTTGAACTAAGTTTCTCATCAGCTGTTCGAGAGTGGTAAGCATAACCTCAAATGTATTCAGTTAACAATAGCGAGTCCGCTCGAACATTGCAACTTGGAAGAACAACGCTCAGTGATAAATGACTTAATTTCTATTTAAGAAAAGCTAACAAATTAAAATATCCTTGTCAAAATTTGTTATTAAAAAACAAAATTACAATATGAAATAGTCTTATACAGTCAACTACTTATGTATACATTTGTTCAGAATTTAGTTCAAAAATGTAGCAATAGTTTTCCCACAATTTAGAACTCGAATTTTGGCTTCCAGAGATGTTTTTTTCTTATGTTGGATTCGTTAAGAAACAATTTGAATCATTGTATATTATTATTGCATCCAATTTTAATTAAACATCGCAATAATAAATTTTTGTATTACCTTGTCCAAGTGAAACTTGAATTTCAAACGTCATTCAGTGAAAGACTTGGAGTCCGGGGATGTGTACTTTGATTTGTATTTCCCAAATTTACAATACTGCCGGTAGATTTGGATTTCACTATTCAACTATTAAATTTAGCTGCTAATACAGTTAAAGTAACAGGTAATTTACATTTTTCTTAGAATAAAAAATTCATGTAGAATCCCAGAACTAAAAACTACTACTACATACCACAGGCCTCCCTATAAAGATCACTGCCTGGGAAGGAACCGGTTAGCTAGATCGAGATCCAATAATTGCTGTAGTTCCTTTACCTTTACTTAAAAGAGGGGATAGGTTTTCAATCTTACAATGATTTTTGAATGATCTTATAGTGAATTTTGCGGACTATAATGATCCCATAGGTGAGTCCAAGGCGCTGCATTCGCTCGGATGATCAATGCATGGGGTCAAGGGGCTTTCCACAGCTCTGTGTGGGAAGCTCCAGGGCGAATAGCAGGCTTCACCTCCTATTCATCAATGACCGTCCGAGCGCAGCATCTAGTGTTACTGCATCCTTCTCGAGGTGACCACGTTTTAAACTAAACTGGGCGGATCTAGACCTGGACGTCGATAAAAGTCCCCGGCGGTTAAGGGTGCACCCGCTGGTCATCTGAGGTGGTGCCCCCAGGGGCAGCCTCAGAGACACAACCCCCCATAAAACAGGGCGTTATGCGTACCGTGCCCATGAAGGTTTGCAGCAAGGGGGTAATACAGGCTGTAGTACAACGATGCCTTCCTGAAACCGGGCCGCATCAGGGAGTAATGAATGGCCTTGCTGTATCATGCGGGGCTCTGATGCAGACCGAAGAGAACCCTAGCTGTACGTGGGAATATCCATGAAGAAACTAAAGAAATTTAAACCTGAAACTATGCGGGTAGCTACCACCACATTACAACCCGCGGCCCAAGCCACAAAGGAGCATGCTCCCAGTGGAATGGGCATGCGGGGTATGCCTGGCATCAGCGAGACGAGTATTCCTCGCCAAGCTGAGCAGGCACAAGTAAGTAAGCGGATGGATACCGCGATTGTACAAATGGCAATAGCCCACCTCGGCGTGCTCATGGTAAGCGGGAGCGATTCATAACACCTCCCAAAAGGAAAGATGTTAAAAGAAGAAGGGTGGCACCTTCTGGTACTGTGAATCCCGGGACCTCCTCGGTGGCGAACCCAGGCCTTCGCCGACCTGGCACTAGCTATGCAGGTGAAAGTTGGGGTGATGCCTCGAGGCTTCCCGGACGTAATACTCAGTGCTGAGGAGCTATCAGCACTGGAGGATGCCATAGTAGAGGAGATAGCCCTTGGATGGGAGCATAAGCTCCAATTCGAGGGCATACATTTTCGTCCGGGGATGCTGTGGTTGGATTGTTTTGACCAGCACACAGCGGACTGGCTGCAAAGCAGGGTGCCGACCCTGAGTACTTGGACGGGGATGGAGCTGATGGCTCCGAGAAGGTATCCCGAAGATGCACACCGTCACTACCTTCTTTCCAAGGAGTGCAGAGAAGGGCATCAGGAAGGTTTTAGCCTTAGTGGATCCCAGAACGTGGGAGTCAACCCGAAGGCTTGGAAAATCCTCGACTGTAAAGAGGAGAACGGAGGTCTCTTGATGACTGCCGCGATCGACGATCAGTTGTTCGAGGCAGTCAAGAGGGGAGGAGGCACCATCCGATTTCGGTTTGGGAAGCTCCCCATTAGAGGCTGGAAGAAGCTGGAGGGCGAAGGGGACGTTAAGGAGCAGCAAGCTCCTTTGACCTCTACTCCAGCGAAAGAACCACCAAGGGAGAGTTTATCCACGAGGCTTGAGTATGACACTCAGCGACGAGAGAGCCTGGAGATATGGGAGCAATGGATCTCTCAGCTCTCCGGGCAAGTCTCTCTCAGGAGTAGAAGCTCCTGGGAGAGGAGGGGTGCTCCCCCACCGTCCCATGAGCAAGCACCCCTCGGGACTGAGCATCGGGGTAGCCCAGGTGAACTGGCACCATGCAAAGGGGGCATCGGCTACCATTACGAGGTTGTTCGCCAAGAGGTTACTTGGCCTGGTGCTGATTCAGGAGCCGTGGATAGTCAAAGGACAGATTTGCGGACTGACAGGTAGTAGTATGGGATGTAAAAGTATGGGATGTACTTGCGGAAGTACAGCAAGGTAGTATGGGATGCTAAAAGTGAAAATCCTAGGGCCTGCATCCTGATCAGAAATAATATTAACTACACATGCTTTTCAGAATTCACGACGCGGGATCTGGTATCCATTTTGGCCCATCTGAATTATGGAGGCAACAACCGCGCCGTTGTGATAGCATCCAGTTACTTCGCTGGGGACAGGGATGTACCGCCGGCGAAGGCGCAGAGGTTGGTGGAATACTGCCGGAGCGGAAGCTGCCTCTCCTCATTGGGTGCGATGCGAACGCCCACAACAGAGTGGTGGGGGGACTAGAAGAGATAACAGAAGAGGAGTACCTTTTAGAGTTTATCCTCTAATATAACCTATACATTTTTAATGTTGGGGCGTCACCTACGTTTGTGACTAGGGTAAGGGAGGAGGTTTTGGATATTACTTTCGGCAGTCCTAGTATTAGGCAGTTTGTTGGGAGCTGGGAAGTCTCGGACGAGCCTTCCCTTCAGATCATCGAATTATTACATTCAATCTGGAGGGGCTTGGCGATGGGGGAGTGGAGAGGAGAAACCCCAGACGTACAAATTGGGAGGAATTTGTTACCAATTTGGGCTGCGCTCTAAATCTCATCGACACTGCCAGGGCGCCGCAGTGTCGTTTGGAGCTGGAGCATAGGTTAGAGGAGCTGAATGGGGCGATGGTAGGCGCCTTTGAAGACAGCTGCCCCGTGAGTAGACTCCTTTGCTGTAGGGATGCCCCTGGTGGAGCAGGGATCTGTCCAATCTAAGTTCTAAAGTGCGCAAGCTCTTCAATAGGGCAAAGCGCACTGGAGATTGGCAGAACTACACGCGGGCGCTTACTACCTACAACAAGGAGATTAGGAAGGCTAAAAGAACCAGTTATAGGAAATTCTGTGAGGACATTATCTCCTTACCCGTAGCGGCCAGATTGCATAAGGCAATGGCCAAGCATGGTGTTGGAGCAATGATGTCACTCAAAAGACCTGATGGCAGCTATATGCAGGATAGGGAGCAACGTGCTTTTCTTCTGCTGGAGACCCATTTTCCGGGGAGCCTGCCACCTGAGGATGGTTCTGAGACGATAGGGCCCAGCAGACCGACAAGAAATGACTGGGAGGTGGCCAGAACCATCTGTACGCCATCAAGAATAGAATGGGCAATAAACAATTTTCAGCCCTTCAAGTCGCCTGGTGTGGATAAGGTCTTCCCTGTCCTTCTACAAAAGGATCATTCGGAGTAGCTTGGCACTCGGGTATATACCAAGGCCGTGGAGAAGGGCCAGGGTGGTTTTTATCCCCAAGGTTATCCACCGTGCCCAAGTCCTTTAGGCCTATCTGCCTTATGTCTTTTCTTCTAAAGACAATGGAGAAGGCCGTGGACAATTATATCAGGACAGAGGTTCTGGAGAGGGTGCCTTTGCACCCTTGTCAGCATGCATATCGAGCGGGAAGGTCGACGGATACTGCTCTGTATCAGCTGACAGACGTAATCCAGAGGACTCTAGACGCTAACGAAACGGCCATCTGTGCCTTTTTGGACATAGAAGGCGCGTTTGACAATACCTCCCATGAGGCGGAGGCCCTGATTAGAAGGGGAGTGGACAGCACAACCGCCAGATGGATGATGGAAATGCTGTCCACAAGAACGGTAGAGACAGAGGTAAGCTCACGGACCATCCGCTCCCGCACTACTCGTGTATGTCCGCAAAGGGGGTTTTTGTCACCCCTAATGTGGAGCCTGGTGTTGGATGAGCTCCTCTGCAAGCTGACGGACCTCGGCATTTCCTGTCAGGGATATGCCGATGATGTCATTATTGCTAGAGGGAAGTTTGAAGAAACCTTCTGTGTCATAATACAGAGGGGGTTAGATATTACTAGTGGGCGGTGTGGCTCAGTGGGGTTGAAGGTTAATCCACCGAAAACCACTGCGATACCCTTCACTAGGAAAAGAACGCTTCCACGCCTGAAAAGTATCCGGCTAGCCGGAGAAGAATTGGGGTGGGAAAATGAGGTTAAGTACCTAGGGGTAACATTTGATAGTAAACTCCTATGGAAGATATACATTGAATCAATAGTTAGTAAGGCCACTGGCGCCCTCATGATATGTAGGAGGATGGCGGGCAAATCTTGGGGATGCCCCCCAAGTATCCTACGGTGGATGTACACCATGATGGTGAGATCAGTCATCACCTACGGCGCAGTGGCATGGTTTAGGAAGACCAAAGTAGTATCAGTCAAGAGGACTCTTGCCAAGGTACAGCGGCTCGCATTTATGCATGACGGGGGCTATGCGGACTTGTCCCACCGCCGGGATGGAGGTTATCCTCAATCTGTCATCTCTGCACCTAGTGGTGGAAAGGGCGGCGAAGGGACTCTTTTTAGGATCTCTAGGGGTGGTGCAGGTGGAGAGGGGAGGCTGGGGGTTAGCATCTCTAGATCTGCAATAATGAGTTTCGAGAATCTCTAGATCTATAAGAGAGGAGTTTGGAGCTGCATGTACTGAGGACAGTAGTAATACTGGAACAGAGTGTGCGGTTTGTAGTGATGCTGGGAGTGTATTACCCCCAGAAAGGATAGTAAGAGTTAGTTCCGTTAGTTCCCCTCAAATAAGAGAGGTTTCGCTTTAGCCATAATTAAATCCAGCATGCTTTAATTTCTGAATCAATTAGTTTACAAGAGAATAGATAAACTTCATGAATCCGTCAGGCAAGAAAGCTGAATCCAAAGTAACAGGTTTTGCGTTGGCAAAAGTAGGCTCTTTGGTAGAATTGGTGAAAGATTCTGTTAAAGGCTTCTCGAAGTTAGGTGCAGATACTATTGCAGTGCAAAACACAGAAACTCGGATAGAGACAATAGAAACAGTCGTCACTGATATTAAGGAACAGCTAGTGAATGAACATAGAATGAAAAAAGAGGAGGCACCATGTCACTGGCGCTAGGTTTCCAAGATCCTGGGGTAATCAAAAATCACATGCAGAAGCAGTTGGTATTTCAGATATCCCAAAGATCAGTGTTGGTAAGCGTGAAAACAGTGGCTGTTGTACATCCGCGATGGGAGTTGAGGATGCGAAAGAAGTGTTGACAAAACTGATTAATCCTAGAGAAGACTGATTAATCATATTAGGAAATCTGGAGGCGGAAGATTAGTAATTGAGACGGCTGCTCAGGATAATGTTAATCGATTGGCAGAATGTCAAAAATTAAGAGAAAAGAGTTTCAAGGTGAAAATACCGGGGCGGCCATTCGATGAAATCCTAGAATCATCCTAGAATAATGATCTATGATACTGATAAGGCCTTGTCCGAAAAGAACATTATAGAAGCAATCCTGCAGCAGAATGAAAAATCAAAGAATGCGGGAACTTTTTGCGAGAATTTCCATTTAAAATTTCGTGTTGGCCCTCGGACCTTGTGAATTGGGTAGCCGTGGTATTTCCTGATATAAGAATGACTTGTTAAAAAGAACGGTTTTACATCGAATGGCGTTCTTGCCGAGTACAAGGTTTTCTAGGACTTCGCAGATGCTTTAACTGTCGATTATATGGACATGTAGCAGCTGCTTACAGGCAGTCTATAACAGCATGTGAGCACTGTGGCATGGAGGGTCATGAGAAAAAAAATTGCAAGAATTTGGAAAGGGCACCAGCATGTTTGATGCAAGCTAAAAAGCCTCATGACCATAGTATGATCAGCAAAGATTGTTGTTGATTGATTGACAACTAAATAGGATTGATAATGAGATCAAGGGGTAGCTTACGAGTAGTTCAAATCAACAGTAAGAAAACAGCAAGTGTTAGCCAACAGTTACGCAATAAGGTGACTGAAGAATTGACTGATGTACTTCGATTGCAAGAACCTAATATTGCGTTTCCACGAGTAGCAGGATTTTCGGCACCTTTCAGGGTTTTGTCCAGTCCAGTCGCCGATCCTCCATGGCCAGTAATTGTAGTATGCAATCTTGAATTAGGGATATTGCAACTTTCTCAGTTTTCTGACCGTATGGTATGTGCTGTGCACACTACACGAAAATGAGAATATTATGTAGATCTGTACGTTATTAATTTGAACTGCAGATACAGTCTGTCAAATGAATGTTCCCTCTATCGCCTTGAAAACTTTGAGAGGAAACTGATTGGTATGGACACTAAGGTGTGCTCTTCCCTTTGGTACAGTGATGATCCTGCGAACCCTGTCAATGCCTTGAAGATTTAATTTTTGAACATGACTTGCAGATTCAGAGACATTTTCCGTGGTAGCCTGCTTCATTTTTTTGGTCATCGACCGGTTTCGGGCGTTCGTCCATCTTCAGGATGCGTTTGTCAGACCGTGTGATAACACAGACTTGCACAGAGCAAATTCCATTTATATACTGACTCTTGGAAACATACGGTAATGAGAGGAACAGAAGACTGGAAGGTTTGGATCACTTTTTTCTCAAAGATAACTGGAAAAAGTTTGATGAGTGTATTAGAATGGAATTCAAGGAAGAAAAATTATTACAATATTCGGACGACAGCCCAAGTAAAAGCTAGAAGTCTTATTGGTGCAATTACTAGAAGTCTTATTAGTGGCAGCTATCTGTTCAATGCCACTCAAGAGAAAACTAATTGACTGACTCTGAAGTTGCACAGTTTACGGATGACGGCTAATAAAGCTCGTAAAAAATTTCAAGGTCAGACGGCGTGGGGTTTCTATTGAACTGATTCAAATTCCTAAGATAATGTTATAAGAAAGGCTTACACCACTGCGGTTAGGCGCGCCAAGGTAAATTGTTGGCGTGATTTAGTTAGATTTGAAAGAAACAGGTCTCCTTGGAGTTTTGTACATAAACTAATAGTTAAAGTACCGCAAGAAACAATATTGGCCTCAATTAAAGTGAAGGGCGACAATAGATCATTGAGCTGGGAGGAAACTGTTGAGAAATTGTTGCAGGATCTATTGCCAGATGATCTTGAAAATGAGGACTTTCCCGCCCAGACAGAAAAAAGGAAGCTAAATAATGAATATTTTAGCGACGAAAGCTAATACTTTTCTGAATTAGATGTTGAATAGCTTTAACTCACCAAAAAAGTCGCTCAGCTCCAGGTATGGATAGAATTACTTTAGAAATGATGAAGAGAATTTGGTCCCTCTGCCCTGTCGCTCTATTGAATACATTTAACAACTGCCTTAACGAAGGGTACTTCCCTGAATCTGGAAGTCGGGTGAATTGCGGTTGCTATTGAAAAGCACGATAACCGCTTAGATGACCAATTTGCTTACTACCATATAGGCAAAATCTTAGAACGCTTGTACATGGGAAAATTGATTAGTCTACCCGAAAGAAAAGGATTAACAAAGAAAGGGATTCACAATGAGGTTTTAATCCGAGATAATGTACGTAGGATGCGATTTATGCAGTGAAATGTAACTTACAAGTACGTGGCTGGAATTTGTACTGATATTGCAGGTGGTTTGACAATCTCGGGTTTGTTTGAACGACTTGGGCCTTGTCCTATGAATTTATTAAAACTTATCAGGATATTCTTAGGGATTAGAATAGTAGTGGTAAGATCAGAATTCAGAAATGTAATCAAGACAGTTACGCGTGATTGCCCTCAAAGTTTAATTTCGGGTTCTTTCTTTGGAATACTGTACCCAGTACAGTATAGCTTACTTGCCACTGATATACCTGGTGCTACCTGGTGGAGATCGCATATACTGATGATATCGTATTTGTGTTAGCTGGCCATAATCGGGGTCAGTTAGAATCAAATGCTTACATCGCTATGGATAACTTGTATGCATAGTGCACTGAAAACAAGCTTCGTATTCCCTATGAAAAGACAGTTGCGATTTATTTTATGGTAGGTTTGCTTTAACTAGGCAGCCGTAGTTCACATGAAGAAAATTTACCTCAATTAAATAAATTTGAGCATACTAGTGATTATGATTTGTTGAAGCGATAATTCTATTTTTTGTTTTGTTGTTGTTTGGTTTCCAAAAAAAAAGTTATCTTATATTTACTAAATATTTTTAATCTATTTTCGATTATTATAATTTTTTGTTCGCCATTTATTTCTTCATTTTTTACGATGATTTAATTTTTAGTCTTGTTGTTTATTTTTTTTTATGTTTGAAGTTTGTTTATTTTTACGCTTGATATAATATAATCTCTTTCTACGGGTACTACCACGAAGGAAATAGTATATATACATTCATAAATGGTCTGGTATAAGCTAGCGTGGCGTTCACATCGTGTCTGTGAATTTTTATATTTTTTTCATAGTTAAAAGTGTATAAAATAATTGAAATTTGTCAAGTGAGTGCTGCAAGATAAGAGAAATTCATCTGTGGATTTTGGAAAGTTTTTCTCAGCTAGTTTCTGTGAAAAAAGAAAAAATAGATATATATAAGCGGATAATTGAGTTTGTTTAAAGAAAGTGTAGTTGTTTCCGTTATTGTAAACTTGAACTATATAAGGTAATGTCTACTATTTCTTTGTAATTAACACTCACTCATGCAGACTACCTATATACATATACTCTGTTAATATTATGCTTCAATTATTATCGATTCAAAATGGTTTTCTCGAATGATGAAATTATGGCCAAAATTAAACGTAATATTGAAGAAACTTTGCAAATTAAGGCTAACGTTGACAAGCACTAAATTTAATGTCCGAAACAATAAAAGAAGTAGCAAATTTAAAAACAAAACATAAACATTTAGAAGAGAGAAACTTTATTCTTGAAGATCAAGTAAAAATTCTGAAGAGGCAGGTGCGGAGAAACAATGTTGTATTCCGCAATATACCTTCCTCAGAAAATGAGAATATTTATGACAAAGTTAAAGATATTGTGCTAAAGTTGATGTAACTATTCCGGATTTTAGTATAAATAGCTGTTATAGAGTGGGCAGAAATGTTGATAGTAGTCCAATCATTGTCGCATTGAATAATAGTAACATAAAAGCGGAAATAATGAAGAAAATAAATGAATTTATGATGAACAATTATTCGGTGAGCCATGATCGTACGCCAGAAGATAGAGAAGAAGGCAAACGGATTTATAATTGTATGAATCAGTTAAAACAGACAGATTCAAAAGTTATTGACAGGAAAGACTTTTTTAAATTTAGGGGGAGGGGGTGGGGGAAAAGTTGGGAATAGGTTGGGGGAGGGGAGGGGAGTCATTTGGTGGGAGAGGGGTAACTAGGGCGGTGAGGGGGGTGGTGGATCATGGACAGGGAAGGTTGGAAGGTAGAAGGCGAGGGGGGTAGGTGAGGGAGTGAAAATCTGTCCCAGAACCGGCAAACATATACTACTGACCTAGGTTTTCTTCACTTCCCCACCGCAGCCCCCAACTTCTTGATGTTCGCCGCATTCAAAACCTGAAAGTTTAGCTATTGCTCAAAGCAACGACCCGGCTTTTCAAATAAACAAAAACTGTAAGTTAAACCAAATTGCTAAATGTGACAAAATTCAAGTAAATTTTGTAATATTGGTGGGTTTAAGAACCTATTTAACCTGGAAAATAATGAAATAAATGAATTATGTAACAATGCAGTAATATGCTTTGCTGAAACTTGGCTATCAAGTGATCAGTTTCAATTACCTCAAATGTTTTCTGAATATATACCGTATTTTAGTCCAGCCATTAAAACCAAAATAAAAGGCCGAGCGAGTGGAGGCCTACTAACTTTAGTAAAAAAACAATCGGAAACCCGTACATTATTTAATTTATAAAAATGATTATTATTTGTTTGTTGGTATTTATATTGGACAATCATTTATTACAATAGGAAATATTTATCTGACTCCCTCAAGTGATATAGAATCATTACTTGAATCATTAAACGATACGATTATTAAAATTAGAACTGTATATCCAAATTGTAAGATGATTCTGCTGGGTGATTTTTAACTGTAGAGTAGGGAATGTAAATAGTATTGATGATGATATATTTGAAAACTACCAAATATTTAACATTAGAATGTCTTTAGAAACAGTAATTAACAAACGTGGCAAATTGTTAGTCGAAACCATGGAGTCGCTAGGTTTTTCTTATGTCATGGTCGATCATTATCACATATTACGGGCAAATATACGTATATGACAGCATTAGGTAAAAGTACAATTGACCTAGTCTGCACAATAAAATGGGACAATAAAAAAGTAGTTAATTTACTAAGTAACTTCAAACAATCACAGAAAATTTACTTTAATGATAATGATATTAACAATCTTTATAATAACTTTATAGAAGCATTAGAGCTAGCACTGTTCGATTCAGGGTTAATATTCTATACGAAGCAGAATAGTAACAATCAAAATTTTGCTAACAACTGCTGGTTTGATTCTGAATGTAAGCATATAAAACTATCTTACGCCGCAAATATAGACTTTTCCTGAAATATAAAACATCAGCATTATTTAATAACTATATTCATTATAGAACTTTGTATAGAAATTTCATTAATAGTAAGAAAAACGAATATCATAATTCATTTATAGAAACATCCGAAATGTAATTCGCAGTTTTGGAAAACTATTAAATCTCTGAAAGGTTATAAAACTTTAATAAATGAAATCACTTTAATGGATTGGACAAAAATTTATAAGAATCTTTTTGTTAAGAAAATATTATCATACAAAATATTGTTTTCAGTAAGTGACCCTTTTCTGGATATTCCAATAACTCTAGATGAGTTGCAGGTAGCAATCTCTGGTTCAAAAAATAATAAAACTCCTGGATTTGATAATATTATTTATGAAGTTTATAAGAATCTTCCAGCTGAATGGGAACACTACTTATTGAATATGTACAATACTATTTTGAAAAACGAAATTCTCCCTAAATCTTGGTCAAAATCTAAATTAACCTGAAGAGAGCTTTCCGGGATCCAGATTACGACTTTCTCCTCAAGAAGGAAATAGGGAACTGGACACAGGTCCTCAACGAATTCCCAGCTGCCCTTATAGCCAAGATGAAGCTGCTGATAGGCTGGTTGGCAGACCCACTATTGGAGGCTGAACTATTAGGCATCATTCAGAGGAAACTGAGACCGGAATATCTATCGTTGCGGGACTACTCTCATACACGTCCAATGGGGAGCTACAAGCAGTACTAGAAGCGCTGTCCCTAGGTCGCATTTCGGCCTCTAGATTTAGGGAACCACCAACGAAAGACTCCTACAGCCGGACGTGGGATTCCAAGGTGAAAGGACATCCGCGCTAAGAAACCTGGTGGCCACGGTAGAAGAAGAACCAGGTAAAGATACCCTCTCTCCAGATGTGAGGGTAAGTGGAACAGAGGGCGGCTGTTGCTGCAGGTCAGTCAACTTTAGGGAGATCGCGGCAGCTGATGTGCGCAAGCAGAAACCAAAGGAAGGGGTAGCCGCATGACGGCCTACTTGCTGGAACTGCAGAAAGGAGGGTCGTTATTATTTGCATGCATAGAATGATATTCACTAGTACAACGGTGTACTGTTGAGTTCCACTTAACTATAGAATATATACGTACGTTATAGTTATGCACTATTTTCACATTATTTTAATTATAGTTTAATATTGGTTTTAGTATTAAAAAATTAGAAATTATTTCTGCGTAGTCGAATTTCTGACCAATTTTATATTCAATAGAAATCATGGCAATGCCCTTAAAAAAAAAACAACTTATCAATGTAACAATCACTAACACTGAGCAAAATCAACAAAAAATTTCTGTAGATTACAGTATTGGCGGCCGTTACTGACTGTTACTCAAAGAGAATGTTCGATAATTACAACATTACTGTAGTGTTAATTGTTGTGTGTGTAACTATTATTATAGTATTATCATTTGTTTTTACTTTTTAATTTTGGCCATTCCCAAAAGTGCCGTCCCTTGCAATTGCACGGGGTGCATCGCCGGTAGAGCCTACACTAATCTTGGTAGATGGAGAAATGACGATTATAGTATGGCCCAGTAGAGTGCTCTGAAAACATTGAATCAACTACATATAAAATTTGAAATTAATGCCACAAATGCCGCACAACTATCTCAATTTTTTTTTTTTAAAGTTTTAAATAAAAGTAATACGTTTTTTATAGGTGAAATTAGCACATACCTATATCAGTAAAGGAAATCAGTATAGTCGTTTTCCAGAAAATTCCAAAACACCCAAAAAGCTATTCTATAAAGTTGCACTTTCGGTTAACCAAATTTCTTCATTGGAATTTTATCAATGCTTCCAATGTCTATTTATTTTATGTAAGTGGTAAAACTATAATATATATTATGTGAACAGGTGATTTAGTTAGCTGTGTGGGAGTTGGCTGAATTAAAAGGTATATTTATGTGATGGTTTATAGAGTGTAACATATGATGTAACAAATATAGTAAGGAGCAGACTTTTATTTACTTCTTCTAGATAATTATAATTATATTTATTTTATCAATGAAACAATATTTATGTTTGGCCGTTCTTAATTAAACAAGCTAAAAAATTAGTTGGCTGGGGCCAAA